>JARJEB010005878.1:0-10240 GCA_030264535.1 Liometoxenus newtonarum
TCGCGAACAGTGCGCAGACTATTATTTCGTGCGTACATTTTTATTATTTCTACCTTTTCTATCTAAAATAAACGAGTCAAACTCATGGCAACGGACGATGCATGTGGAGAGAGTGGGGATGACAATGTATTGTACTGACGGAAGGTATTGGCGGCATTTCAGCATATTTTATGCAAAATAAATCGCGAACAGTGCGCAGACTATTATTTCGTGAGTATATTTTTATTATTTCTACTTTTTCTTCAATCAATTCAAATTATGACAAGGAACAAAATTGACAACAGACAGAGTAGCGGCATGATCATACAAATTACGTTAATCGTGCATTGCCATTGCCCACATCCCCACTCCCTCCCAGTCCGTCGGTGCGTCGTTAGCAATACAATTCCGAGTTGCCACGAGGACGAGTTTGACTCGTTTATTTTAAACCGTCGAACATAGGAACATAGTAAAAAAATCGCACGGTATATTTTCACAATTGTGAATACTTATAGGCTCGTTCCAACAAAGCACCAAATAGTTCCGAACTGTCCGACGCATGAGCAGCTTTAAAAAAGCGGTACTTTTTTAAAAGTGCTCATGACTCGTACAGTTTGGAAGTAGTTTGATGCATTGTTGGAACAAGCCTAATTTTTCATAAAACGTACTTAATTCATTGATATATTAGTTAATATCGCAATATTTAAACAAATGTACTCCTAATTCTTATCAAAACGTGTAAAGTAAATAATATTAATCATAAATTACACAACACATGGAACGACGGAACACTTAAACTTTAAACCGGAGCACGTTTTTTTTTAAAATATGAATTAATAAGATAAGTTTAAAAATTAAAAGGAATTTATGATAATTTAAAATAATAAAAATACTTTAATTCTAAAAGAATTTTTAATTATACCTACTTGAAGAATGTTTTTCAATTCCAACTTCCAATAATTTCTAATTAAAAAAAAATTAATAAAAACAGTGGCGCAGCGAGAGGGGGATGCTGGCACACCACACTTTTCAATAAAAATGTAATATGTAATACCATTTTTAGTATAATATTAAACTTAAAAGTACTTTTAGTTTTTGTACCTTAAAAAATTCTCAGCACCCCCCTCTAAAAATTCCTGGCTACGCCACTGTCCTGTCTAAAGATGATGTTGCCAAATTTGGTAAATATATATTATATACGAATACGAATATAATATAAATAACGAGCACCTTGTGTTCGCATTTAGTGACGTCATTTCCTGTCTATACAAAGTAAACTATGCAACTTGCAAATCAACCATGAAGTCAAGAAACCAAAAAGAAAGACCACAAATGTAAGTAACTTATATTGTAAAATATAAATAGTAAATAAATAAAATAAATAACGAAATGCACTACTTTTTTTTATAATAAAATATGACAATGTGTATTTACCTAAGTAGATATTAATTTATAGGTTATGTGAATACATACGCATATGTTTTTATAAATATATACATTGAACAATTGAACTGAACAACTGTTATTTTCTCCTTTTTTACTTTTTTATTTATGGGCTTGTTAATTAATATCTAATTCTTTTCATTTTTTAAAAGACGTAACATTTATAGTTTTGTTCCAACACAAAGTTTGGTTTTGTAGAATAAAAGCAAAATAAAAACGTAATCCGCGACTCGTTCCTTCCAACAACATTTTAGTTTTGTATATTAAGTATATAGTCAAAGAGAAAGTCTATATAAAGTCGATTGATTGACGAGGGGCATGCAGCCAGGGGACTGAAAGGGATTACACAAAATCGCCATATTTGGTTGCACCTAAAAATGTGTAACTAGTCTGTGCGTGTACTTTGGGTAGTCTACATATTAGGGTTTTAGTTTGCTATGGATTATATGGTGCAAATCAATATGGCGGACCAGTGGCATCACATTTTTAACAATATCTTACCCCTAGGAGCGGACCAGTGGCATCACATTTTTAACATTATCTTACCCGTAGCAAAATTATAACTCTGCACTTTACGCATGGCCGATTTAGTTCGGAATCGTCTGTAGGAACGAACCTACAGTCTGCGGAGTAATTAATATCTAATTCGCTCGTTTGCACCTTCGCTTGTCGTTTTACGGACTTTAACCATTGCCATACCCTAAATATAGAACAAAAACAGAAACTTAATAGAAAAACGTAAAATTGAAGAAAAAAATACATCCAACAAATGACAAGATACATCATCATCATTATCATAAGAAATAATTTTTCTTTTCTTTTAATTTCTGCACGTTTTCTTTTTTTGGTTTATTGCGACTTTTCAACATAATACAAGTCACTGCCCTAAAAAAAACTAAAGTACGGTTTATGATTGACATAATCCTTTAATTTAAGATATAACACATAAATAGTTCAAGTAAGTTAATTGCCGTGTTACGGTTTATGATTGCGGAATTCATCCATAAAGGACAGTTTATGATTGACATAATCCTTTAACATAAGCGCTTCACATAGAAATTAGCCAACTCTTAACTCTTATGGAATATTTCCTATTTCTAGCCAATGAGGTGGAACATAAGCTAGCATGGCATGCGCATAACATGACTGTTGTCAATGTGACGGAAATGATGACAGTTATTTTGGAGGTTACTTTTGAGGTTATTTTATGACTTCTGATATGTGTGACAGTATTATATTTAAATCTTATGGATTACTTCATAAGTTAAAATCTTATATTATGTCAATCATAAACCGTCCTTTATTTTTCCTTAAATATTCATAAACAAGTATTTATAAATTAATACTTTATATTTTTGCCAATATTTAATAAAAAAAACAGGCAGAGATTTAAATATATGATTGCGGAATTCATCCCTGAAGGACGGTTTATGATTTACATAATCCTTTAACATAAGCGCTTCACATAGAAATTAGCCAACTCTTAACTCATGGAATATTTCCTATTTCTAGCCAATGAGGTGAAACATAAGCTAGCATAGCATGCGCATAACATGACAGTTCAACAACTACGTATGTCATTGTGACGGAAATGATGACAGTTATTTTGGAGGTTACTTTTGAGGTTATTTGATGACTTCTGATATGCGTCCTGGAACCGACAGTATTATATTTAAATCTTATGGATTATTTCATAAGTTAAAACCTTATATTTATGTCAATCATAAACCATCCTTTATTTTTCAATAAATACTCATAAACATGTATTTATAAATGAATATTTTATATTTTTCCGGAGCCTATATTTAATAAACAAAAAAACAGGCAGTGATGTAAATGTTTCCGCTTTCACTATCCCCGACCGTAGTAAAAACCTATCCAGTCGTCCCGTCCTGGGACTCCTGGGAGTGTGTAATACTAATAAGTAATTATATAAATATGTAGAAATAAGAAATAAAGAAATGAAAAAAAGTTACATAAGAGCAAGTGCACTGTACTTTGTACTTTGTACTTATCTAGTAATAAGCAATTTCAGTTAGTTGCGAATCGAGTAGTAGGTACTAGTACTAGTAGTAATAACTAATAACAAGTCATAAGTCGTAACTTATAAGTCGTAAAAACGTAAGTTGTTGCAAGCCATAAGAATTAGAACTCCGACGAACTCAGAATCGAAGTTGCGAACTTGAGTGTTGATGCACCGGTCGTTATTTTATTTATTTTAGCTAAAGTTATGGTTAACGAACATAATAACATCGCACCGGTATATACACATTGTTTATTTTGGACTATCCAGTCGATATATGCATCTCTGGCGGATTTTTTTTTATGCAGCTCGACCTTAAAGCTCAATCCGCACCATGGCGCTTACAATGTGTAGGTCCCTGTAATTTCCAATGTATTGTATAAAATGCAAATTTTAAGCGCCATCTACAGGCATAAAAACATCGCACCGGTATATACATATCGTTTATTTCGAACTATCCAGTCGATACAGACGTCTCTGGCGGATTTATTTGTATGCAGTTCAACCTTAAAGATCAATCCGTACGATAACGCTTACAATGTGTAGCAGTCTGTATAATTTCGAATGTGTTGGGTAATCTGCACATTTTAAGTGCCATCTACAGGCTTTCCATAAACTCAATATAAACCTGAACAATCTGTATCTTACAGTTACAAGTGGAAATCGATGCGGATTACTGATCGCTTGAAGTCGCGAACATTTGAAATTGAAATGGTTAAAATGCTCTTAGAGATGATGACGGCTTTAAAAAACCGCACAGCATTATAACCGAAATAATTACGTCACGTTTCGTATTCCGTTCCGTTCATGTTGAGTACTTACACTGCTTACTCTGCGTTCATTACATATACTTATTAGTTTTGTTTTCGATTTGCTTTCATTTTCATTTTCGTTTTATTTTAATTTTATAGTTCCACTTTTAATTAAAGTTACGTTTTCAATTTAATTTTACCATTTGCACTTAGATGAATAAACTAACTATGAAAAATGGGGCGCGCAAAATTTACAAAAAAAATTTGCACCTGGAGCTACTGTTTGGATTTCAAAAGATTATGAATTTTTGTGAATTTTTTTTATCACGGTTTCTTCCAGCCCCCACCTTAATGAGAGTCTGGTTACGCCACTGACCGAAATTGATTACATTTTGATATCACTTGATTTTCATATTCAATTCCCAATTTTCGAACAAAATATTTTGACGCAATGTGGTCGGAATCATGGTCGGAAAGTAACTTTTAAAAGGTAAAGTACATACATCTTGTTGTTGTATGAGAATTCGTATTTCATCATCCCATTTCTAGAGATGCTTTATATGCGATTGAACATAACATAATAACATAGAATAACGGGCGACAGTGTACCGATTTTTATGCTTGAAAGTACATGGAGCCAAGTTGTTCAGAATACTGCACAGTGACAGTGGACAATAAATTTCATACTTCATATAAAATAAAGTTTAATATATATATATAAAAGAAAATGAAAATATGAAAGTGACGATTCAAATACTTATTACAAAGATTACAACGCGGTTCCGACTTACACGCACCGCACTTTAAACCATTCAGAGTAGTTTGGAACTACTCTAAACAGTGTCGAGTTACTCTAAGAGTGCGTATATCGAAAGCAGCGATGTTTTAGAGCAAAAATTATTATTTTTTACTTTTGAAAAAATCAAAATATTTCTAAAAATTACTATTATTTTTATTCCTTACCAGAACTTTTCGAATGACCCTAGTTTCATTGAATTAAAATGAAGGACACTCACCTGAAACAAACAAACAAAATAATTTTGCAATTAAATTTAATTTTTAGTCTGTATTTTGATTAATTTTATATTAATTTTAAAAAACCGAATTAAAGTTATTTAATTAATCCTAATATAATTGTAAATTGCAATTGTCAATTGTTTTTAAAATTGTAATTATTCCTGTTGTTGTATTTGTACTTGTATTTAGTGAAGTTGTTCGGTTCATTGCAAAATTAATGAATTAATTACCAAACCGGAACGTACCGACTAAACACACAACATTTCCCATTCCCATTCCCTTTCTATTTGTCTATTTCTATTTCAATTCGCTGCGCGTTTTACACTAATACCTACAAAATAACAATTACAATTTGATTTATTAATATAATTACTGAACGAATAAATATTTTGTGTTTTGCTTTTTGCATTTGTTACTATGTCCATCAAAGTGGAATAATTTCAATGAAACTCTCGGTATATATCCAAAATCAATATAATTTGTGGCTTTTTACGTTTCATTAAATTTATTGTTAAACACTTTAGAGTTTACGCTCTTTTTTTGGTTTATGGCTTATGGTTACGGAAGTGAACAAATTTGCTTTGGTTTGGTTTAGGTTTTGTTTTTCAAAAATATAATTTTTTTTCTATAATAATAATTTTCAGAACAAAGTTTTGGGCCCGTTTGGTTTGCGGTCTCATTTCATTATTTTCACATTTTATTGATGCTTGAACTTTTGAACTTCGGATTATTTATTATAGGTAATAGTGAAAAAAACATGAAACAAAAATAAGTAAACTGAAGCAAGTGAAATTGAATAAATGGACGAAAAATCGAAAACATTTTAGTTACTCAGAATAGTTAATTAAGTATTCCAAAATTCAATTAAATATAATAAAATACATAATTGACCATTCAGAAACTTGTGCAATAATATGACAATTAAAAATTGAAATATACAAATATGCATTTCTCGTTAAAAATACTGTAGATGGATCCCAGCAAGTAAAATGTAACTTTTAAACGGTAACGTACATACATCTTGTTGTTGTATGAGAATTCGTATTTCACAATCCCATTTCTAGAGATGCTTTATATGCGATTGAACATAGCATAATAACATAACATAATATAATAAAGATAAAGATAAATTCAATTTTCTATTCAAATCAATTTTCTAATTATACAATTATATCTTCAATTTATATAAAATACATAATTGACCATTTAGAAACTTGTGCAATAATATGACAATTATAAATTGAAATATGCAAATATGCATTTCTCATTAAAAATACTGTCGATGGATCCCAGCAAGTAAAATGTAACTTTTAAACGGTAACGTACATACATCTTGTTGTTGTATGAGAATTCGTAGTATTTCACCATCCCATTTCTAGAGATGCTTTATATGCGATTGAACATAACATAATAACATAACATAATATAATAAAGATAAAGATAAATTCAATTTTCTATTCAAATTAATTTTCTAATTATATAATTATATCTTCAATTTATTCTTGTTTGCTGCATCTTTCAAATCACTTTACTTTTACATATAGACTTTACATATTAGTTTCTAACTATAAAACTTTGACTTTGTGAAACTCGAAACTATTATTATAAAAAATCATGTCTTTTAATTTTTTTTTGTTTAATGTTTGAAGAATATTCTTACTTATTTCGTTATTTTTTTTTCTTTTTACAATGATGGAATTGAACATTGAAATATAAGGCATTGTATTGTATTACTTTTGAATTGAATTGTGAAATGTATTTATTTATTGATGAGAGAATAGTGCAAATTGAATGGAAATACCTATAATTATTCAAATGGCATTGACTCACAAGTCACAAGACGAAAGAGCCTAAGGGTGTAGCTAGAAGTAGAAAATTATTTTATTTAAATAAAAAACTTGAAGTTTTAAGAAATCAATAAAATTCATGTATTTATAAATGAATAAATTTACTTAAGGCTGGTTAATGATTGACATAGTATTAGACAAATAATATTATAAAGTATTCGATAAATGTATATTTATGCTTAAACAATTTCCGTCAATCATAAACCAGCCCTTACTTTTAACGTTATAACTTTACTTATATCCTTATTCTATGTAAATAAATAAATTAGACATAAATAAACTCTTCTTAATTTTTTAATAATACAAATACTTGATGTAGCTTAGCCTTAGAGCACAATATACCTCAATGCGGTCCTGTCACACGTACAATCTCGGTGATGAGGATGATGATGGCATGGCATAAACGTAAACATAAGCAAAAATGGTAACCGCAAGTGCCGCAAGCGCACAAATATCTAAATAGAAAGAAATAAAACGTCGAAACACGCGATCCACAAATCCACTCAAATATTCATACTTACACAAAGTGTATAAACATAAAGTATGAACGAACGAACAACATAACAACAAATAAATCAATAAACTTTTACCAGACAACAAAATTTTTAGCCACCACTTGTTGGTATTTGATTGTGAATTGAAAGTGAGAAGAAATTGAATTAAAAAGATCGAGAAAAATAATCATCAACAATGGAAAAAAAAGAACGAGTAATTGAAGTTAAATTTACACATTAAAAGGGCATAAAACTAGGAATACATAATACATTAAAAAAAACAGTAACATAACCTATTTTGAATGACAAATTTAACTATAAATTTAGCCATAATTTCTTTGTTCGAATATAAAATGCATAATTGACCATTCAGAAACTTGTGCACAAACAAAAACGAACGAAGTAACTATTTTGAAACGGCACTGGACAAATAAACAATAAGTAAAACATCGGACATGATACAAAAACTTGACACATGTAACTATAACCTAACTAATGTAAAATCGACAAATTGTTTGGTCGGAATTGCGTTCGAACGAAATTGTTTTTATAAAATATTTTTAATATTGTGAATTGTGATATGAACATTGTTTATGCATGTAATTTGTACTTACGACGATGCATGAACATGCGGATACAAATAATTATCATTTTATACACATTGTTCAACAAAATTTTAAATTTCAAAAAAGATTTCAATATTAAATCAAAAAAAAAAAATAGTTCTTAATAAAGTTTTAGTTATTACAGAAAATCAAAAGAAATAACTATAAATTATTTTGATTATAAATAATAAATTATTTATAAATTTAAGATCATTATTGAAATATCTGACCGCCAATAAAAACTACCATTGTGTATGATTTTATAACCATATCGCTGTTCACTGCTCACAACTACACTTAAAATATAATATTCAAGTCAAGTTGATGAAAAACGTTTTGAAAATGAAGTACTTATGCATATGTATGCATTATATACAGAGTGTTTCAATTAAAACGGAACATAGGATTGAGCGTGCTACTTGTATTTTCAAATGTTCCCTTTTATTTGGGACAAGGAATTACCTACATTGCATGGGAATGAGATATGGAACCAAGAGGATAGGCAACCAAGATTGCAAATAAATATTCTGTCAAATTGTTTTCATTCAATATTTAATTGTATTTGTTACACATTTTAATTTTTTCTTTTGGAGAATATTCAAAGTTGTCAATCAATGAAATTATAAAATACATTGAATAAATAAAATAATGAAATAATATTTATGTGCATTCTTGGTTGCCTACTTGCCTACCTCGGTTCCATATCTTATTGCCCCCAAATAAAATGAAACGCATAAGACAATACATGTTTTTGGTTTACATTGCATGGGAATGAGATATGGAACAAAGAGGATAGGCAACCAAGATTGCAAATAAATATTCTGTCAAATTGTTTTCATTCAATATTTAATTGTATTTGTTACACATTTTAATTTTGTCTTTTGGAGAATATTCAAAGTTGTCAATCAATGAAATTATAAAATATATTGAATAAATAAAATAATGAAATAATATTTAGGTGCATTCTTGGTTGCCTACCTCGGTTCCATATCTCATTGCCCGCAAATAAAATGAAACGCATAAGACAATACATGTAGTTAGTTGAGACACTCTGTATATTTATATAAGTGTTGTTTTTGGTTTATTGTGTATGTGTGTATGTGCTTTTAAAAATAGCTTCGAATGTAAACCAGAATCTCGCGCGCGTTTGCTATAAATAAATAAATAAAAAGCAACCATGTAGTTGATCGCAGATGTCATACATACACATGCGCACCAACAAGTTAGACACACATGCATATTCAGAGGGACCAGTTTCAAAGCAACGAACGCACAGGCAAATACCAACGTTTAATTACATATGGATGTCAAGTTACAAACATATACACATAGGTATGCAACGCAACATGCACAGTTTTATACAAATATTTAACTTTAATGTTGCTCAAACGTTAAATGGTTAGATGAATGTATTAGTGAAACACCAAACAACACATACGCATACATGCATGAAGTGAAATTATAGAAAGAAAGACGCAGAGTATTTAACAATTTATAATAAATCATTTCATTAAATATTTAAACATTAAACTCGAAATAAATAAGTTTCATTTCAATTTTAAAAATAAGAATTTTTATTTCCATAATTTTCTCTATAATATATTCATAACACAACACTTCAGTCCACCTACTTCTTTCTTGTTCTTGTTCCATGTTGTTTGGGTTGCATACGTTTTGAGATTGTTCGACGTGTTTGATTCTACTTCATGTTCAGTTCACACGGTTTTAATAATTTGAAAACAAACATTTTTTCGTATTAAAAAAATAGTTTTAATTTTCTATTTTAATAGCTAAATACCAATTAGAAAATTAGTAAATATTATAGTTAAATTATTTTTATTTATTATAAGAATTATAAGATTTCGTTTTATTGGCAGGTTTCCGGTCTTGATATTTTAATGGCTTTCAATGTTTATAATAACTTCTTTTATCCGCGACGACCACGTAACACAGCGATTATTATGTATGTGTGCAGGCACATATGACTCACATTATCACCACTCACGAATAATAAGCTTGACACGAGTCAATTATAGGTCATAATTCCTCTAGAGGTTTTTTCTTACGTCAAGCAGAACGC
>JARJEB010005885.1:0-11427 GCA_030264535.1 Liometoxenus newtonarum
ATCAAATTCGTGCGAACGGCTTCGTTTCTTGCATCAGGACGATCACACGAAATCGGGTTTCCTCAACAAGATCCACAAAACAAATAAGTTACAAAAAAAAGATAGCGAAATGAACAAAGGAATGGTGAAAATATAAAAGTAAAAACGTCCTCCTGATACACTCAAAACTACATATAGTTTCACGAGATTCTTGACTTTCGAGAATTCTTGTCTTGAATTCTTGTCAAGAATTCAATTCGAGATTAAGACAAGATAAGACTTCTCAAAAACAAGATTCTTTTTAGCACGCGTGAAAATAAAAAAATTGTTCATTTTCAAAACTCTTGATTCAAGACAAGAAATTTCGTCCCTAAAACGTTACCGTGACTAGAAATGCAAATTTAGTAAGTATAAAAGTAAAAAAATCGTCCTGATGCACTTAAAACTATAGTTTCACGAGATTGTTGACTTTCGAGAATTCTTGTCTTGAACTTGACAAAACTTCATGACAAGATTTGTTAAAAGCAAGAATTTTTTTTAGCACACATGAAAATAAAATAAAAACTCTAAAATATAATTAATATTCAAAACTCTTGATTCAAGACAAGAAATTTCGTCGTGAAAACGTTACCGAGGCAAGAAATGCAAATTTAGTAAGTATAAAAGTAAAAAAATCGTCCTGATGCACTCAAAACTTAATATGCGTATATATCTGTTGTATTTTTTTTTGTTTTTCAACCATTCATTTGTTCTAACAATGTACCAAACTAGTTCCGAACTGTCCGACGCATGAGCAGTTTTAAAAAAGCGTTGCTGGCGGACCTAGTTTGGTGCTTTGTTGGAACGAACCTATATATTATAAACTAAGTAAACTCCAATGAGATAGATAATTTGCCAGTAATTTGAATGCTTTGTCCTTCATATTTATATTTCTACCTTCTACGTTTCGACCCTCATTATGACAAAGTTGTAATTTGTATAACTGTTAAAATATCTAAAGCATTTTGATTGGAAACCACCCCTATAATAATAAGTAGTGTTGGTTAACTTCGGTTTTTGGTACGGGTCAAGCACACTGTGCCACATCACACAAAACCGAACGAACACTGCCGTCCATCGGGGACGATGCCGAGACCCGATAACCTTGAACGAAGCGAGTGGTGGGGTTGGTACCTATTACCCGCCGGCCGCTACCGACAACTATGAACGCCTCCGCATCGCAGCCACCGCCACACAAATCACTTCGACAAATGCGTTTTTATCAGAAAGATTTCGAGTTCGGTGCGAGTAACAACCCCTAACATAAGTTTTTCGTTTCTGAGTGACAAAACACTAAAACTAAACAATAAAAAAATAAGCAATATTCCAAAAAATATTATTAAACGTAATTTTTATTTTGTTACAAATTAACAACATAAACATTGTTGTTATTTTGAATTTTAAAGAAAGTAATGTTTGATTTTGAAATCGACGAAGACACACCATTCGCAGTAGTTACAGTTCCATCGATGGTGAGAATATTCCCATTTTATAAATTTATGTGCTGTTAACGCAATTTACTCAACACACCCCAAGAGTCGAGAGTTATTGCTTTATTATACATTTTAATCCATATAATTTGCCAATGTTGCATTTTTTAAGTTTTAGGAACATTTTATTACGTAGGTATATTTAGTATTTCTTTGGCTTGGCAGGTTGGCTTTTTTGCATTTAATGTCGCAATCTCGCAATTTTTACTTAATACTTCATAACTTCAACCAAATTGCACACTTTCAAGAATAATGGCGACAATTTACGTCAGCCAACTATACTGAGTGTTTCACATTTCAAAGTTTCAATGAAGCAATCCAATACCTTTGACTTTGACAAAAGTAAGAAAAATGGCTATTATAGGGTAGACAGAATATGATTTAAGCACATGAACGGTTTGATTTTCCTATTGGCCGCCGCTTTTGACCACTGTCAAAAGTATATTGGATTACCTCATGGAAATTGGTACATTTGGTACATCAAACAATAACTTTGTTGACTTTCTTTTTGGTTCGTTTTCATACTTACTTCAATTTGTCTTAATCACGCAGTCAGTAAATGAAAATTTTTATTCAACATCCAGTATTACCTATCCTTCATAAAGTGGCTAACAATCAATATAAATATGTATGCACAACCCACTATACTAAAAAGCCAAGCGTGTATTTTAATCTCAAACCGAAATCTCATCACACGACGCGACTTTTGTACACGACGCGAAAAATTAATTGATTCCGTACTTTCTGCACTCAACTTGTTCAAAACGCAGTTCGCAGACATAATCATAATGAAGCTGATGCTATGCAGAGAAAAACAAACAAAATAAAATAGTATAGTTTACCTAACAAGGTTGGAAAATATTCAATTTCTCACGAGTGTGATAATTTGAAGCCCGAGACGAAGTCGAGTGTTGACTGCTGCACAAGAACCGACTTGAGAGCATTTTTTGGTCACCGCGTTCTCGGACATAGCATTTACTAATTTACTACTTGACAACTTATCGCCCCACTCGCCCCACCCTGCCTACGCCCATGACATGACCATAGTTATTATTTTTTCGCATTACTTTTCACTTTTGCTTGATAGTGCCTAGAATTTGGATCGGCTGTGAGCAATTGTCAACTTTCTATCTAACTAACCTATGACGAACACGAAAGTGTGCCATTTCATAGTGGCTGTACGAAAAGTAATTTACGATGACATGGTTTATTGGCTTCCTTTCCAGGCTGCCAGTTATGGAAAGAAAAATGGCATTTGGTATGCCTCACCAGGTGGGCAAGGTTGGAGCAAAGGTCCAAGTCGTAAGGCTTCCATCGTCGAATCCGATATTCCACCTCCTGGTGGTGGCAGCGGTACCAAACCAAGTTCGGGACGTGTTATCAGGATAGTCAATAATATGGACCATACTGTTCAAGTAACCAAATTTCGCCTTGAAATAATTTTTATCTATTTATTGATGCGTTTATCTGTTTAGTGCCGCGTACTTTTGAACCTTAGAACAACGCAACCCTTCGAAGAAGTGTTGGAGGATTTAGGCCAAGTCCTAAAGATGAACGGCGCCAAACGTATGTACACTGTATCAGGACAAGAAGTTCGAAGTTTCTCACAACTTCGCAACGAATTCGCCGACATCGACACATTCTATTTGGGCGTTGGCCCTGTTGGCGCCGGTGTTATGTTATCTCCCGTACGTAGATCCCGATCGCGAGCACCTCAACAAGCAGCAGTCGTTGAAGATGTAGGCAAACAACGTAGAGCACGCAGCAAATCACGACCACGAGCGTTATACGCACCTGAGAGTGAAATTATCCGGGCAACTGGTACGCGGGGTAAACTCGGATAAAATCCTAAAATACATTCTATTTGTTCGCTTTATGTATAGCAGATTACACTTTATTGGAAGTTCTCAAAGAGGAGCCGGTACGTGTGACAATCCGTGGACTTAGACGCACCTTCTATCCACCAATACACCATGCACCCATGGACAATAACCCGCCCGACAAGAAAATGCAATTGGAATGGGTCTACGGTTACCGGGGTACTGATTCCCGAAGGAATTTATGGGTACTGCCCTCGGGGGAACTGCTTTATTTTGTGGCGGCTGTTGCAGTTATGTATGACCGGGATGAAGAAACGCAAAGGCATTATACCGGCCACACGGAGGATATACAATGCATGGATTTACATCCGTCACGGGAACTTGTAGCTTCCGGACAGAAGGCTGGAAGGAATAGGAAAACTCAGGCACATATTCGAATTTGGAGCACTGATACGTTGCAAACTTTATATGTATTTGGTATGGGGGAGTTGGAAATTGGTGTTGCGGCTGTTGCCTTTTCACAATTGGTGCGTATCGTATACCTTAAAGTTATTAATAATTTGATTTATTTGAAAATTATTTGTTATCGCCTTGCAGAATGGCGGTATTTATGTACTGGCTGTAGATGGCGGACGAGAAAGTATACTTTCCGTATGGCAGTGGCAATGGGGTCATCTTCTTGGCAAAGTTGCTGTAAGTTCTGACTTTTGTATATATGAAAAATGATCAATTTTGGGCTATCGATTGTAGTACTTTGGCCTTAAGTGCGTCATCGAATATTCAATATTCCATTTTCGCCTTGAAAAACGAAAAACAACGAAAACACATTACAAAAACCTTTCGTTTCGTTGTGATATACGAATAACGAATATGAAACTACTGCCATAAACGTAGGTACTTTAATTCATGTAGATCACAAAATCTGCATAAATACACCGGGCTCCAAGCGTTTCGTTGTAGCGGTTTTCGTGCATGTAATAAATAATAAAATCCTTCGTATTCACTCACATTCACCCACGAACTCTATAGGCAAAAATTACTTCTTTCTCTTTTCTTAATACCACCTACACATTACCATACCTACTTTACACATTCGTTATTTGTATATTTACAACCTTGAAGGATGTCGTTGTAGAAAAAAAATTCGTGGATCGATTTATTTGACACACAAAAAAAACAATGACCGGGCGGGTAAGGAATGTACAATCTACGATATAAAGTCGCTAACTTACATCTAGAGAAACACAATTTAAGAAAAGGATGAAGAATGTACAACGGCACGCGGCAAATAATTCAAATGATTCAACCCGCAACCAAAAACGTAATACATTCATAAATATTCAAATATTCAAACCATAAACACAACTTTCAACAATCGATGGTGGAATTTCATTCACATTCAGTAAACAATGATAATTACCTACTGTGTTTGCATTCATGTAAACCTTACTTACAATCACCAAAATATATGTTTACGTGCTTCTGCTTGATGATTAAATGTAAATGTTTCCAGTTTTGATGATTGTTTATGATTTGTGTAAATAATTACGTTTCAGACATTGCAAGAAGAACTTACTGGTGCTGTTTTCCATCCCCTGGACGATAATTTGTTGATTACTCACGGCAAAGGACACTTGACCTTCTGGAATCGTCGCAAAGATGGATTCTTCGAACGTACAGACATCATAAAACCAGTAAATTCCTTTTATGTTTAAATTTTCTTTTTATTTTCATTGGCGGATTTCCGCACAGGCGGTGGAAGCGACCGCGTGGGCCCCCAAATGTCAGAGTAGAAGGGATTACCTGATTCTAACACCACCTCCCTGAGGTGGAGAGGAATCCACCGCAATTACCGGGTAATTGCGGGTAATTGAGGTAATTGTGAGGGTAAGATGCATCTCGTCATACACATACACCTCCCCAGAAAAGGAAGGGATGGGGGACTCCTCTCCACCTCAGGGAGGTGGTGTTAGAATCCGTTAATCCTTTCTACTTGTCAGATATTTTTATGTTTTTCTCATTTGACCCTTTCTTTAAATTAAAAATGTTGACAGCTTGGGGCTCCATAAAAGCAAAATCCGCCACTGTTTACTTCAATCATTTCAAAACCTTAACCGATTGTAAGAAGTACTGATGATATCATATGTTTTCTTCTATTTTATTGAAGCCATCACGAACTTTAATAACAAGTCTCCAATTCGAACAAGATGGCGACGTGATAACAGCCGACAGTGACGGTTTCATCACAATTTACAGCGTTGACAGCGACGGTGCTTACTTCGTTCGCATGGAGTATGAAGCGCATAATAAAGGTGTCTCCTCGCTGGTAATGCTGAGCGAAGGAACTTTACTCTCCGGCGGTGAAAAGGATAGGAAAATAGCTGCGTGGGACTCGCTGCAAAACTACAAACGCATAACCGACACGAAACTACCGGAATCGGCCGGGGGCGTCCGTTCGATTTACCCTCAACGCCCTGGCCGCAACGATGGTAACATTTATGTCGGGACAACTAAGAATAACATACTCGAAGGGTCGCTGCAAAGGCGCTTCAATCAAGTTGTTTTTGGCCATGGGAGACAACTATGGGGTCTTGCGGTGCATCCTGACGATGAATTATTTGCCACTGCCGGTCATGATAAGAACATTGCCCTGTGGAGGAAGAACAAATTGATATGGACGACGCAAGTTGCTTACGAGTGTATTTCGTTGGCGTTCCATCCATTTGGTGTTGCATTGGCTGCAGGGAGTACAGAAGGGCATTTGATTATTTTGAATGCCGAGACTGGAGCTGCCATGGCCACTGTGAGAGTTTGTGGCTCACCTTTGAATTGTGTTGGATATAATCCAGGTAATGATTTAATACTGGTGGGTTGCAAGCCTATTAATGTTAAGTGAAGGGTCTCGAAAAATATTTCAAAAGTGGGTCTCGGCCCGCAAAATTTTGAGAACCCCTGATTTAATTCATTAGAAAAGAACGAAAGAAACTATTTGTTTTTTATTGTAGCTGGTGATATGATAGCTATTGCCTCACAAAATGGCAGCGTTTACTTGTTCCGAGTGAGTCGGGATGGCTTTTCTTACAAGAAATCGAATAAAATTCGCGGATCACAGCCTCTGATGCAAATGGATTGGAGCAATGATGGCAACTATTTGCAGAGTGTCACTGCTGATTACGATTTATCATTTTGTAAGTTCCATTTGCGTTTATAGCGTTTTAATTTATTAATTATGTTCAATTTGATAGGGGATGTTAAATCTTTGTCACCTGAAAAGAGTCCGGTTGCCATGAAAGATGTAAAATGGCATTCGCATAATTCTACCGTTGGCTTCTTAGTTTCCGGTGAGTCTTTATTGATAAATTGTATGTAGGTGGTGCGATAACTTGTTGTTGTTATTTATTTTCTGTACATCAGGCATTTGGAATAATCGTTTCTATCCAATGACTTCGATCATTAGCACGGTGTGTCGATCAGCTGCCCATGATTTGTTAGTAAGCGGCGATACAGATGGCTATCTGCGATTATTCAGGTATTGTGTCATTAATTCCGTTTTTTTTTATACACGAATCTGTTTGTAATGTTTGTATGTCTAATAGATATCCATGCCTGAGCACAAAGGCGGAATACAACGAAGAGAAATCGTACAGCGGTCAAGTTGCCTGCGCTCGCTTTTTGTACAACGATCGTAATATCGTTACCGTCGGCGGCACCGACGCCGGCTTGATGCTGTGGGAATTGTCGGAGGAATAGCAACCAGCCGCCGTATCGACATCGGCACCCGTTTACTTCACTCCGCCAATGACACAAAGACCGACGCGTTTCGTTCATGAACTCGATTCCGATTTCGATTCCGATCTGGACGCACCCTTCGAAGTCCTCCAGATAGATTGCCACGGTTGACATATACCAATATAAATTAAATCACATAAATTCACCCTGAATATACAAGAAAATAACAACAAAGGTTAGTCAATTGTAGAAATCATGGGAATTTATTGGTAAAAATAATTAGATAATCAAGTAGCACGATGGTTAGATTTGTTTATGCGGATTGGTTTCTGAAACATTGTGCAAGCAAAATTACCAGTTTCGTTTTACCATCGCATCAGCAATTTTGTTTCACTTAAAAAAAGTGCATTTCATCGCCGATTATTCGATTGATCTTTAATCGATTCTATAAGAACTTAAATAATCAATTCAGTAATTAATCTTTTTACAAAAATCGATTTTTAGGAAGGAAATTGTAATTTTGTAATTTTGACAGACATTTTAATTTTTTGCGATCCTGTATTCAAGTCACTAACTTGCTGATTTGATTGAAATAAATGAAAATAATGCTGTATTTTTATTATAAAATAATTGTTAGATTTTTTAATCGATTAGTATAATTAATCGTAGGGGTTTACGGAAACTAAACTCGATTGGCATTCGAGTCAATCCAACGGCGCACCCAAGAACAATACTTTCTGCGATTCTCACAGATTACAATGTTTGCATTGTACTTGGGCGAGGCCCTGCTGGATTGATTCGATGCTTTCCGTAAACCCCTCTTGACTTAAATAATCGTTGCAGTAATCGAATAAACATCGGCATCCCTAGTTTCATGTAATCTGAAATGAATCTGAAACATTGGGAAAGCAACTTCAGTTAGAAGAGTATCATTTCTAACTTGTAATCAGACGATATAACAACATGGAAAAAGTCAAAAGCATTTCCATTTCACTTCATTCCACTTCACGGCACAAATGAAGGAAGCGGTGGTAAAACGAGCACGGGTAATGTCATTTTATGCTGAACAACGGGTCTATCCAAATAAAGATTTTCAAATCCGCGTTCCATATTCTAAATTTCAATAAATTTATTAAATATACGCGTACATGATAAGAAAAGAAGAATACACATAAGAATTTTAATAAAATGATAAAAATAAACAAAAAGTAGAAAAAGAAAATCAATTTTATAAGAAATACTCCATAATTGGTATAACTTACGAAAGCACACATTAATATTAAACCAGCAATTTTCATTTAAAATGCATTTTTACCTTTTTCCATCGAGAAACTTCTTCGAATTTCATTTCAGTACGTTACTTACTTCAGTTCATTGTTAAATCGGTGCAGGGCGCATGTCAAGTTGTAAGTTGCCAGTGGCAACGAGTGGTAACAATGAACAACAAAGTAATAACCGGCCATTTTATTAAAGTCACATTAGGCGCATTGCTTTGTAGTAACTTTTCTGTCAAGTTAAAGTTGAAAGCTAAAAAATGGTACGTGAAACTGATGGTGCACGTGATCGTTTTCAGAACTGTAAGTACTTACTTTTCAAGTCAAACATATAAATTTGCCCTTTACTATTCAGAACTTCTCACTTGGATCGGAAAAATCCATATTTTTCTTGCAAAAAAAGGAGAAGCAGAAATGGTAATCTCAAATTATTACGCATGACATCTGGCGGTAAAACTCGACGCCGAGCTCGACGCATGCTATTCAGTGCTAAAGTCACAACTGCGCATGCTTTCACCTTGTCTACCCGTCTCTGCCTAAGGATAGAAAAGTTGAACTTTTTCGAGAGAAATGGTACAAAGAAACAGCTTTAACTTTTCCGCGTGCAAAAAGTTAAACGCAAAGAAATGCGCCTATTGATTGCAATTAACGTGAAAATTGTTGTAAATGATATAAGGTAATTAGGTTTCATATCCAACAACAACTCAATAACCATATTACACTATTTTATGCAATTATTATTAAATATAATGTATGCATGACTTATTTATGCAGACTGCTTTTTTTTGCAACAAATAACAAACCGTCATAACCTTAAATTTGCATGTCGGTCTCTCGTGTCGGTGTGTTAATAAATTTTGTGCTTCCATGTTCCTTAATAATCGATATATTTGATTAAAATTTGCATTGCAAGTCACGACAAGTCGATTAGATCATTTGCTTTCACATTTCCATGGGAATAAAGTTCAATAACATGCATTGATATACTGCGTGTTTCCAGTGTTTTCATATTTATCAAAATTGTACCGATATCGTTTGAATTAAGTGAAGGTATAGGTAAAAATGCAGTTTAAATGAATTCAGTTAAATACAAAGAAATAACTACAGAGTTAGCTTAGTCCATAGTAGTAAATAATGAATAATATCCATGAATTACTTACTGAAAAACTTACACAAACAAAACTGCCAATAGGTTATACTAGTTTTATAAAATTTTAAAAAGGAATTGAAATTTGATTAAAATGTACTTGTACTTGATACTTGCAATATGTTTAAATACAAGTTAACTTTATTTGATGTCTTTTCATGAGAATTGACAATTTTTCATGCGAGAAACAATAGGATCAAGTTGTCTGTGGTTTTACTCGTATACCTACCTATTAAAAAAAAAAAACAATTGCAAGTTTATAAACTTAATAACATCACAAGTACTACTAAAAAGTAGAAAATAGTGAGTGTATTATTGGTCATTGTGCATATAATTCAAGAGAACACGAGTCGCTGGGCGGGTATCGTAACCATCCGAGTGAATTAGACCAATAATACAGGAGTTAAATACTATACTTTTATCCACGACTATTCAATTATGTCTCAGTTGTATTTGCAAAATTCATCACTATTTTTGACGACAATATAAATTATGAAAGTGATGAAACGGCTGTTTCTGCTATGACATTTTACCGATATAACCTCCAAATCAGCTGTTCCGTTTGTAAGAAACATGCGCGTCTTTGATGATAAACACTTAGGTATCCATGGGATTATGAGTCCATAATGCCATGGATCGATGTGACGTCACTGTAATACAACGATTATGAAATAATTGAGATATAATTGGGTAGTCGCGGATATTATATATAATTACAAAATATGCATAAAAAATAAAATAAGCTTCGGGAATATTTTGCTTCTAAATAATTAATACGAATATATGATAATTAATAATTATATATATTTTATAAAAAGAAAATAAAATAAAAGTTCAGTAATAAGCAGGGCGTAGCCAGGATTCCATGCGGGGGGCAAGAACAAAGAGAATATCAAAAGAATCACTCCACCGATATTAAGAAACAAATAGAAAAAGCAAAATTACCATAATAGACATCGCTAGGGGGTGACAACCGCCCCACTCGTCCCACCCTGCCTACGCCATGGTAATAAGATAAAAATATATGCTTCGTTATACATATTGAAAAGAAAATTTAAACATTAAACAAGTTCAGGTTTAGTTTTGTTGACGTTACGTTTAGAAAATTTATTGAATCTAAAAATGTTGATGATTTTAGTGCGAAAAGTAATAAAGTACGATGCAATGAACTAATAAGAAAATGCAAGTATAAATCAAAAGGTGGAATGACTTTGAAAAAAGTTACTTACATTCGTGGATAAAACCAATTAATAAAAATAAATTATGTAAAATGTGTATCATGGGTAAATACGAAATATTTATTGAATTTTTGTTTCTTTGTTGTTACAGTCTTTCATGAAAAATTCCTAGTTAGTATTGTTTCCCGTTTTTTTATCATGATATCCTTTTTTGATGCTGAAGTTATTGCTGCTTAGGATTCTTAGGATTTTAGGAATGCAATTACCTAAATGGTAAGTTTTTCCTTCTTTTTTTTTTTTAATAACTTTTCACCAAATTTCCTAAATAAATGATAAAACTTTAAGAATCGCGCAATGGGGTCTGTGCATGTTTTTTTTTGTGAAACTACGATTTGAATTGTTCATCCCTATATTTTTTTAATTTTTTTTTAAACATGGCTTTGAGGAGAAAGCATTTTTTGCAAGTTTGAAATTTGACGGCTTGGTGAATTATGATGACTCATAAAGTCATAACATTGGAATTTTCTCTACATCTCTGGAATTTGGGTTGGTAGATCTTTTAAAATGGCATCGCTTTTACGCTACCTTGTTGATGTTTTGACACTCTAGCCTGCCCGAAGACAGTCTTTGGGCCTGACGCTTAGTTCATTCGGCCCGATTCGGCATTGAATCGGTATAGATCGAAAAAGCGATTAATCATCTTTATTTCCCGCGGCATAGTAGTTTAAAGTTATTGCGAGTGCCATGTCGTATAATTAGTTCTATACTAAC
>JARJEB010005887.1:0-13906 GCA_030264535.1 Liometoxenus newtonarum
GACGGGCGATACACATAGAGCTATGGTCGGAATTCTTCGGGTTCTTTCGAAATCTTATCACTTCAAATCACAAATCACTTCAAATTCGTTAAATGTTGTTGAACTTTAAATGATCTACGAATATACGCGATTAATGTTATTTAATTGCAGTGATTTATGAAAGTCCATTAATCATCGTAGTGATTTCTAGGTACCATTAATCACTCAAAAAATGCTAATAATGACCATATAACTAAATAGGTGTAGAAAACAAGTTTATAAAACAATTTTGACACAAACTGACAAGTTTTTCAATTTGCCGCATAGTTTCTTGTTTTGTTACCATAGTTATGACTTTTCCGCATTACTTTTTAATTTTGCTTGATATTGGCTAGAATTTGGATTAGCTGTGAGCAATTGTCAACTTTGTAGCAAACTAACCTATGGCGAAAGTGTGTCATTTCACAGTGGTCGTAGGAAAAACAATATAAACTCGTCAATGTTGGCAAAATTTCAGATACTTTTGACGTACCTTCCATTTTCGTAGATTGTTCACTTGAACGTGTAATATGTGCATAAACATAAGGCCACGGTGAATTGGACTATTACCCTTTCGTCGTACGTTGTAAGTGCTTTTAAAACAAGCCCCATTTACATTCAGGTCCTCTTTCCCTCTTTGAGTCTTTCGTTATTACAAAGTTAATTTAATATGCGAGAGAATGTGACGTTTCATTGGCATTATGAACAAAACGTTGTGCACGTATTCTCCCAATTGATTAGTCACTGCGAGATTACTACACGAGACGCGTTTGTGACGTACTTACCAATGTGGAACGAACTAAGGGAAGGAAACCTGTCGAATCGCATCGGATAGACGTAGACGTCAAGAAACTTTGCGTCGTGTCTTGTCTTAAAGACGCAGTTTTTATCAATTTTTTTTCAGGGTTGATGATGCTGAAGAGTATGGGGATTGTTTCACAATTTCACATCTAGCAAGCTTAGCTTGAGTACTTACAAGAAAAGTACAAGGAACTCAAGAGTAGCATTGTTTGGTAGTAAAAAGGGGTGGAAGTGGAAAGGTCTGTGACTTTCGCCGTGTTCATTTTGTGCTGGCAGTTTGGCTTGAGCCAAATTCAGTAGAGCGTTCAGATTGGGTAAAATAGTGCTTATACAGAAGAATTTCTCCCATTCTGAACGCACACCTGTGATCAAAAATGAGTCTGTAAAACGAAGCCTTGCAGCGGGGTTATGATTATGATACATAGAAGAGAATAAGCCTTTGGCGGACGAATCATAAAATATTAAGGACAAGGCATACCTAGCACTTTTAATAGTTTTTAGATAATAAGTTTTGGTCAGTGATAATAATTAATTATTTTTGTGCGGCTAATCGGTCTGAATTGAAGCGAAAAGGTAAATATGATTTTCTAGTCTGGCCTGCATTTGAATTTTTGTTCTATAAAATAGTTGCTCATGCCAAGAGCAAGCAGATTTCTTAACTCAAGAAATGTAACATGGTTTGTAATCGCCTTAAAGTTTTCGGGTTGGAACAAGCAAGACAATAACCATTATGCGGCTATCATGTACAAAACACACAAACCATTCCGCAAACCGTAAATGACGGCCGCGAACGACGAGACGATATAGATACATCCTTCCTTACCCTTTATTAGACGTTTGTGTGTGGGGTTGCCGTTGCCAAACCAAGCCCCCTGACGTATAAGTATTAATCGACTGCTTAAAGTTTAGAAAGTGGCTATTTGCACTTACTGTAGTCTGTAGGTACGAATAATTCAGGGTTAAGTTGTGTACTTTTCGTTTCCAGTTCGGTTTGGGTGCTTGGCCACCCAAACCGAACGGTAAGGGGGGTTAGCAAGAGGTTTGTGTAAAAACACAAAACGTAATTGGTTTTAAACGTACTTGTACTTACAGTAAGTGCAAATAGCCACATCCTAAAATTTAATGTTGATTCTATATGTAAAGTATTTCGCAGATGTGCTGCTAAATTGCTGCCGCTTGTATCCAATTCAGCCTTAAGCCATGACGTTGCGACTGTGCCGAGAAACAATTTGACGAAGCAATAAAGCTGAAAGTTTGCAGTGACAGTCCTTTGTGACAGTCCTTTGAAAGAATCAGAGTTTCAAAATCGTCTCCTAAAGTCATAATGCGTTTATATGAACCGCAGACAGCTCATACTCGTTTCATAGTAAGACTATATAACATTAGGGGTTTACTGAAAGTCGGGGAAACTAAACTCGATTGGCATTCGAGTCAAACCAGGATCCAGGGCCGCGCCCTAGGACAACACTATTCTCATTCTCACAGAAGAGTGTTGTTTTCGGGCGAGGCCCTAGATTGTTGTCTCAAATGCCAATCGAGTTTAGTTTCCCGAATTTCCGTAAACCCCTATTGCTGCATATTTTATGGCAGATCATTGGCCAGCAGCGACTCAATTTTACTAGGTTACAGTGGACCAAATATTTGAAGCATCTCTCCTTCTCCAATTTACTCATGAATTTAACCCCTTCAATTATAGATAGCCATTACATAAACATCAGGTTTTCGAGATGAGGTGATGTATTTATTACTTTCCTTCTGAGTTACAACAAAGTCTACTAGTACACTCACTAAAACTATGTACTTAATCGATTGAAATGTTGTAAAACCCTAATGAGCACTAATTAATTTACAGATTATCGTTTTATAACCAATTCAACAGAGTTCTTGGTTCTAACTGCTAAGCAATTAAAGCAATGTACGGGAGTTCCTTCTTGTTAGTTATATTATACTTATACTTAACAAAAGATTTGCAAGCACAGATGTAAGGAGACGGTGAAAAATTATCATATTAATGCGCTTTTGCTGTGGGTCGTCAAGCGTTATTAAATTTTTGTCCAATCTAATATGCAAATGTTGCGTTCATGCGCGTTGCTTTTGCTTTCGCTCCCAGCGCTTTTGTTTCAAGTCTTTGCTCTTCCAGCACTACAAATACCAAATTAGGCGTTTGGTTAGCGTTAAGCGGCCCATACACTTTCAACCTAGTCGTCAATTTGCGATGTTGAGGACTAGATTGACCGTCTGTGGGCAGGTTGATGTTGAAATTTACCAAGTTGAAGAAAATCAAAGTGGTTTGGATTTTTGGTGGGTGGAGCCTGATGTTGGCGACCAGGTTGAGACATGTGTGGCACGGTTGACGACATTCTTGTAAACATCAGTTGTTTTTTGGGAATTATGCTGTCAACTTGTAAAAACTTGTGGGAAGACCAAAATAAAACTGATGTTTATCAACTTGGTTGACATGTGTGTGGGCAACAACCCCAACCTAGTTGAGGACAAGGTAGACGACTAGGTTGAAAGTGTATGGGCCGCTTAAGGTTCTTTTTTTTCGTTAAAATGTTAATGTATCTTTCTTTGCAATACTCAAAGGTAAATAATTTTTTCTTTAAATGATGCCGATAATATAAAGAGACGAACAAATTGATTTTCGAAACGCCATTTCGAATTCCGTTATAATAACAAATCCATAATCGAAATTTAGATTTGCATTCATAATGAAATGGAAAATAAATAATTCCATGGTGGGACTCCTACATGATTCCGGTGCGATAATTTGTGTGTTCAAATCAAAATAGCAATTTGTTGATGATGAAGGTGTTGCGAGAATAGTAATTTATCAACCACGTCAAATGTGCGATAAAAAATGTTAATGTTTCTAATTAAATAAATTTTTTAAGTTTTTGTTTTTGTTATTTGCAGCGTGATGGGATGATCGGTTTGCAAGAAAACGGGCCAGCGCCCCCAAGAGCGCCCGGCTCGCGTTCCCGTGAGCGTGCTGCCCAAGCAGTTGAATATTACAATACGCATTTGCAAAAAGCGCGCGTGAATGCCGGCCTAGCCGCCCCACGTTCATCATTCAACGATCGCCATCATCACGCATCATCCAGTCACCAACAGCGTCGTCAGCATCATTTAAATTCGGATCTGTTGTATCGCAGCAATTCCAGTTTGGAATTGTTGGAGCATCACGGCCGTCCATCAAATCCATCATCTCCGACATTGAAACGCGAATACGGCAGTCACGGATCGATCGATGTGATCGAACGTCCTGGTCCTGGACCTGGTACTACAACAAGTGAATCGTTCTTTGCAATGCTTCAGGATTACAGACCAACGGTGAGTAAGTGTGTCATTCAATGAGTGGTTTTTTTTTTGGTTTGGTTCATATCAGTAAAGTGCATGATTGGCAATCCTACCTGACAAACCAATCGGTAATCAGCAACAATGCGATAAATTCTTATCGTAAATTACAATTCAAACAAAACGACGAAAGTATAAACTCGTCAGTTATGATGAAGGAATTGTAGATTGAACATGTCTCGGAGGACTTGGTTCTGGTCTGGTAATCATGCTTGTACTGAAACAGTTAAGCGAAGTTGTTCTGAATGTATACATTTCCAACATTCTGTGAGGTCATTTTCATCTTGAAAGTGAGTTTTTAAATTTTAGGTTTTGGGTTCAATATGTACGGATCAGCGATCCCCCGGTCCCAATGAGTATTTACGTGGAAAAGTCGATTCATCAACTGATGGAGTTTCCCATTCGACTCATTGTATATCTTCCGACGATCAGCAAACACCACAAAGTCCCAAGCTACGTATGAAACTATCCCGTCTTTGGGGCAGCGGAAGTGTTAATAGTAATTCAGTGAAAAACCAAAGGAACGCAATGGACGATAGCGTTGTAAATATTAGCAGTATCAGTGTGGTAGTGTCAGCGGAGGCGGAAGAAATTGCTCGGCGACGTGCATTCGCCCATTTTGATTGTCAGTCTCTGACTACCAACTTGGGTTATGCAGTTCGCATACGACGTAATTTATTAGCGAAACGCAGGAATACAACAACAGGCGCATCGGCCGCATCTATGCTGGTACGTTCATCAACGCCTGATGGTGATAACAGTGAAGAGGATTATGGTGATGGACAAAAGAACGAGTTGGTTGATAGCTGTCCGTTTTTCCGTAATGAAATTGGTGGTGAAGAGGAACGTGTCGTTAGTTTGACGAGAATGCAAAATTCGAATAAACGTCCTTTACATCGACCATATTTGGCGTACGGTGTTGCAGTATTGGAGTTTTCACCGTGCGAAACGCATTGGAGACACTCGACGTGTCCTTATCAGCGATTACAAAGGCCTATTGAAAATGTCGATCAAGGCGCGCTCTACTACCGAAAACATTTTAAAGATCAAGGTAATTCAAACTTTTTTCGACGGTGAGTGCAGCTACTGATAGTGGAAAGTTGTAATTGTTTTAGATCATCAAAATCTGTTTGGTACTGACGAGCAGTTAGGACCAGTGGCTATTTCGATACGTCGTGAGAAAGTGCCGCAGTCGGAAAACCAAGCGCACTTGTTGATTCAATATCAATATCGTTTGGTTATTCGTACATCGGAATTGTTAACGTTGCGTGGCGCGATACTTGAAGATGCAATTCCAAATATCAAAGCATCGAGCAGCAACAAATCTCATATAAACACCAAAGAAGTTTTAGAATATGTAGCACCCGAAATTCAATTGAATTCATTGCGGTTGGGCGTACAGAGTCCGCAAGTTGAAGATCAATTATTGAAATTAGACGAACAAGGATTGACCAATAATTATAAAGTTGGTATTATGTATTGTAAAGCTGGACAATCATCCGAGGAAGAAATGTATAACAATGAAATTGCCGATCCGGCCTTTACCGAATTCCTAGAAACAATAGGCAAGAAGGTGCGCTTGAATGGTTTCGACAAATACAGAGCTGGACTCGATAACAAATGTAACTACATATGTTCTTTCACACATTCAATCTCACTTATCTTATTTTCAGCTGACTCTACTGGTTTATACTCGGTGTATTCGCAGCATAAAGATTGCGAGATAATGTTTCATGTGTCAACGATGCTTCCCTTTACGCCGAACAATCGTCAACAGCTTTTACGCAAGCGGCATATCGGCAATGACATCGTCACGGTAATCTTTCAAGAACCCGGAGCCCTACCATTCACTCCCAAGGGTATCAGATCGAACTTCCAGCACGTCTTTATTGTCGTACGCGCAATCAACCCCTGTACGGAAAATACACATTATAGTGTCGCTGTGAGTCGATCTAAAGACTTGGAACCATTTGGTCCACCGATAAAAGACGGAGCTGTTTATCCGAAAGGAAAAGCATTTGCTGAATTTCTGTTAGCAAAAGTTGTCAATGCTGAAAATGCTGCTCACAGATCCGAAAAGTTTGTTACAATGGCGACGCGAACACGACAAGAGTATCTCAAGGATCTGATTTCGAATTATTCTACGACGACTCCTGTCGATTCAGGAGGAGGAAAGTTTCGTAAGTAACAACAACAAGAACGTTTTGAGGTTATGCAATAATTTAAAACGTGAACTATCGCGTCTGCGCCACAGAATAGTACTAACAGAAGGGTCACTTCGTGTATTTTACATTGAATTTCGACAGGCAGAACTTTTTGGTGACCTTCGGTGTGTCAGCCATGTTGTGTGAGTGTTGGAATTTGCGCGAAATTTGAATCTGCTATTTGCATTGTTAGGTGAATTCAAATTTCCCGCAAATTCCAGTACTCAACATGGCTGACGCGGCGAAGGTCACCAAACGAGACCTGCCGAACGATTCAAAGTGAACGTGGTGTTATGCTCAGGGCCGTATCATCCATTAGACCGAGTAGGCACTGTGCCTAGGGCCTACGAAAATTTGGAAGGCCTACGAAGACTGATGACATGAAAATTTGAGACTTTTTTTTGGTCACCGCGTTTCTCGAATATAACATTTAGCATTTTACTACTTGAGACTTAGAGCTTTTTTTCTTTTGGTCACCAACAATAAAAATTTCAAAATAAGTGCATAGGGCCTACGATAGGGATGATCCGGCCCTGGTTATGCTGTTAGCAGACTAAGAGTTTTCTGTTTTTTTTTCTAGAATTGTTCAGTAAAAAGAAAGAAAAGATACGTCCCCGTTTCATTCCGGATATTTCGCAACGAGGTGCAATTCTCTGGCAAGTTTTATTGGACGACAGCGGCCAGTCTCAAAGAATCGAATGTTTTCTTGGAATATCTTCGGACACCTTAGTTCTAATCGAAGAGCTTTCACGCCAAATAGTATTCGTCACTCCGTGTAAATCCATCTTGGGTTGGTCTCCGCAAACAAACAGCTTGCGGATCTATCATCATCAAGGCGAATGTCTAACAATTCACATGCGCGATGCTCATTGCGAACGTGACGAGCTTATGGAAGTTGTTGATCGTCTCAAGGCGGTGACCCAAGGCGTCAAAGTTGAAGAATTGAGTCTCAAACGGAACATCATGAAACAACTAGGTTTTCATGTTCAACCCGATGGTATTGTAACGCTTGTTGAAAGTTCTGGACCAGCTGCATCAGCAGGTCTTCAAAAGAATTCAAGATTAGTAGAAATTTGTAAAGTAGCCGTTTCGACATTGACGTACGATCAGATGGTTGATCTGTTAAAGACGTCTTCGCACGTTACGTTGACTGTGATACCGCCGCTGTTGGAAGGACAACCACGCAAAGGATGCACTTTGCAGAATTGCAAATATAACGAAGGTAACTATGAAGCTGATTATGAAAGTGTGGAGGAGCAGAAGACGAGAAAGGCTCCGCAAATGCAACAAGCCGTTCCGGGGAATATTAAGATTTACGATCGGAGTTTTTCGCCGCCGAGATCAAGTAATAGTAGTGGTTACGGGACTGGCAATAGCAAAAAGTCTTTTTTAGGCGGGGAATCTAGATACCCAACTAATGAAACCACGAATACAATGACATCTTCGTCGAGTGGACATTCAAATGACGATCGGTGGATGGACTTGCCGGAAGCTACCATGGAAGCTATAAACACGAACGGGGTGAAATCGCATTTTAAATCTCACAGTACTTATCCGACTACACCGAAACGCAACGTTGTGCAACAATTGTCCCAATCCCATAACCATTTTCCTCAGAACATGCAACATAACAAAGTGCATGCCAGTCATTCGTTGCCCCTTCAACATGTTAATTATACTCAACCATTATCAGCCGCTCTTCACAGCAGCACAGACTACGAATCGTACAAACCAGACAAGAACAACTTGGTCAAGCAACAAAACGAACGCCAACGACTCGAAAATGGCGAATATATGATAACAAGACCACCAAAAGTTGCTGATTACACCACAATAACACAAATTAACAATGGCGATGGTCATTCAACAGATAGTTCAATTAGCGACCGACTTTACGGCATTGGTAGTGAAGAGGAACTTTCAAATGGCAGCGGAAATGTGTCACCACGCGCCGCCCGACGTGCCAAACACCTCGGGAGTATGTCATCGAGCCGCAATCAGAGTCCACGTTCATTGAACGGCGAAGCTAAATTACGACCCGGTGTAACTTCACGAGCATCAAATCGCAACAGTGCGAACATATCAAACAATCTTCAAGAAGAACTTATTCGTTTAATTAGTCCCGATAATATTGAACCAGCCGAGAGTATGGCAAAAATAAAAGAAACAAAAAGTCGAAGCCGTGAAAATTTAAACAATACTGCTCTCTCCGTACATAAAGCACCGGAAGTTATATTTACAACAGCCAGACCGGCGACGGTAATTTCCAATTCCAGCACGACTTCCAGTCCGCTATCAGGGGAGTTCAAAAGTAATACGTTAGATCGTCTCTCACCAAGAGTGACCAGTCCGAGTAAGGGGAAACATGTAGGACCGGAAGCTATTCCACTGCCGCAGGATTTTGATTGGAATAGTTTGGTTGACGCGGCTAATCGCGTTGTTGGTGCGGAGTCAGGGAAAGATAACGATAGAAACCGTCATTGGGATGAAAATGGTACTCAGAACGCTTCCCTTGCATCCAAGTAAGTCTTAATCAAATTAATAAGTTTTTAGTTTACATAACAACGCCTGCGTAACGGCCTATTGATCTGATTAAATTTAATAATTATCCTGATTCAACAATATTACTACCAGTTCCAGCGTTCCCGAACTCCGCAATCACGTATCGGAATTAGAAACACGTGTAACGCGTGAAACTCGACGACGACTTTCTTTGGAGGAAGAAGTACGAAGACTCAAAGATGAGAATCGTAAACTGCAGGATCAGGCACATGCTGCTATCCAGCAGTTGAGGAAGTTCACCGAATGGTTCTTCAAGAACGTCCAAAGCCAATGATAGGATATGCGATTCTTTTGTTGTTAAGTTTATTATATTAATTGATTTTTTACTTAGTTAGGTAAGTATGCCGAATAGTTAGAAAAAATTGTATTGTAATTTTGTAATTTTGTACCAAAAAAAAAACATACACAAGGGCTAAAAATGATCAAACGGTTCAATGGAATGGTGAAATCTCGGAAACGAAGCCGCCTTATAAATCTATTATTATAAATTATAAATAAGAATTCATGATTGTAGTTGTCATTGTGAATGCGTGTTTAATTAATTGTATAAACGATTTTAAGTATTATCAATTTAGAAGTTATGGATAAAATGTGGGAATGTCTGAACCGAATGGAATTTAGAAATTATGCTTGTTGATCATTATTCTTCTGTTTTGTTGTAATATTTCACAATGAATATTACAATTATTAAGTCAACAGAGAAATTATTTAGTCGATCAGTATTCCATTTTATCTATAATCTGTTTCACCAACACACAGAGTTAAGCCACACCTCACAAAATTATGCACGAGCAGAATGAAAAGCGCATCGGCCAGTTTTACACTAAAAATTAATAAGGGCGCCAAATTCAAATTTGTTATTCTTATAAACAACAAAAGGGAAAACTTGATTTGCTAATACAAAATAAGCTTTGAAAATATTCAGAACACGCTGTTTTTCTTCAGCCGAAAAATGACGACTGGTTTTTCGTTTTTTCGGTGGAGAAATAGCAGGATTGAGATCCATAATTGAACTTATGACATGTCAAAATACATTGAGGTTTCTTAATCTGTTGTGTAAAACGGGCTGACCAATAGAAATATTTAATTCAAATATTGCGCGCTTTTTCAGGGCGTGGCTTAACTTTGTGCGTTGGTGAAACAGATTATAAATGGAAAAAATAGATTTCAATTTTTTTTGAAATTTTAAGATAATTCGCGAGTTCGACAAATTGCAATCGATATATTCCAAAAGTATTATTAAGATTATTATTATTGTAAAAGTATTTTTATTATTAATTTATGTAAAAACTTAAAACTGGTTATATTCTTGTTAGAGTTACCACACTTTACGGACTTAAATACTTGACAAATTACGAGAAAAATTAGAAACATTTTAGGCTACGTTCACTGACACTGACACTTTTTTTTGTGTTCCCATCGTTTTCTGTTTGGATGCATTGAAAAGGCTAATCATCTGAATAATTGCGGAAATCACAAATATTATTAAATTAATGTTATAACCTAAAAAAAAATACATGAATTCAATCAAATTCGTAAATATGAACGATCAAAATAGCTAGCTAAAATTCTTATGATTATCTTATAGATGAAATTAATGAAACAAACTTAAAAATAAAACACCAAAACTACAATTAAAATTAATGAAACCAAAATACTTATAAATACAATATCTTCGTTCCAACAATGCAACAAACTAGTTCGGAACTGTCCGACGCATGAGCAGTTTTAAAAAAGCGTTGGTTTTTTAAAACTACTCATGCGTCGTACAGTTCGAAACAAGTTTGGTGCATTGTTGGAACAAGCCTAATATATATATTAAAAAAAAACATTTCTTGATATTTTTTTAATATTTACAATTAAAAAGTTGATGATTATTTATCTCTCTGTATTATTAATTTATAAAATTATAAATATGAGACGAATTATTCATATTTAGGATTTTTCTACAAAGTTATACTAAAAATAAGTAAATTCAAGATAATTACGAATCTTTATAAATTTAACAAGACACCAAACATTTTTATTGTTAATTTTTTATTATTATACATATACATATTTTAATTATACATATTATTGTACTGTATTAATAAATTAAGACTTAAAATTAAAAATTTTAAAAAAAAGAAACAAAATGGTAATCAAAATAAACAAATTACAGAAATATTAATTTGCAAAACGAACAACAATAATACATAACGTTTATTTAAAATTGTGACCTGTTAATATGTTAATTATTATTACATATTAAAATATTCTTAAAACTTGTTTGCTTTTCTGCCTTTTCTTAAAACTTGTTTGCCTTTCTGCAATTTCTTAGTTTTTTAACAAAAACAATCAACTTTCTATTTTTATTAAATTTATGTTAATACAGTCAGGATACAATTCAAGAATTGGAAAAACATTTCTCGTTTCTTTTCCTTGAGCTGAAAGTTGTTTTCTCTTGGTTTTCTTAATAAAACATTCTCGTTTCAAAATCTCCTGTTCCTTCGTGATTATTGAGTTGCCTATAGTACAACACTATAAATGGAATAAAATAAATAAAGTTTCATTCGTTTATTCAGATTTTAAATTTAATTCCTACTTCCTTGACTCACTAACACCGAGTTCATGGTTTATACATATCGATAGCAGATAGATAATAATAAATATAGGTAGGTTTATTTCTGAAGCAATTGCTGAAGATTTTTTTATACAAAAACAATCAACAACTTTCTATTTTTATAAAATTTATGTGAATAGTATAGTCAGGATACAATCCAAGAATTGGAAAAACATTTCTCGTTTCTTTTCCTTGAGCTAAAAGTTGTTTTCTCTTGGTTTTCTTAATAAAACATTCTCGTTTCAAAATCTCCTGTTCCTTCGTAATTATTGAGTTGCCTATAGTACAACACTATAAATGGAATAAAATAAATAAAGTTTCATTCGTTTATTCCGATTTTAAATTTAATTCCTAGTTCCTTGACTCACTAACACCTGTTCATGGTTTATACATATAGATAGCAGGTAGGTAATAATAAATTTAGGTAGGATTATTTCTGAAGCAATTGCTGAGTCAATTCACCGATCAGAAAAGCAGTACTATTTGGTTTTCTGTAAGTGAATGTTCTGACTTTATTTTTAGTGCAGTTGCAGTTACGTGCCAATTTATTTATTTTATGTGTTCATAAAGTTGTGTTCTGAGTAGTTTCAACAATTCGGAGCATACTGAATATAGAATAAAATCATTAAATAGTTTTATTAATCATTATTAAAAATAATATGGTGAAGTTACGTCGAAACAGGAAAACTACGAACAAATGGAAGAAATGCTGTTGGGCAAAAAACAATTACGATGAAGACACTTTTGTTGAAAGGGATTTGTACTTTCTGGATGAGCTACAATCCTCGTCCAGTGGAGTAAGTAACTCTAAACAAGTAAAATAGCGAAATATTTATTTAATTAATTAAAGTAGGCATTTCCATTTAAATATATATTTATATTCGTATGACTTATGTTGAGAGTGTCTGTGTTGCAATAGCCAGTAGCTATTTATTTCTTTTCATGTTAATGTTTGTGTTATTTGTTGACTTTTCCTTTCATTGTTTCATTTTAATTTCACTTGAAAACAACAATTAAAATTAACCAATTACGTATAAACAAATGATAAATGCCATCATGCATCATAAACGATTAGAAATAACTTTTAATTCATAGTATTTCACGAGAAAAACCCGTAGGTATTCCAAAGAAATTTTCCTGTAGTTCTCTTGCTTGGCTACCACTTGACAGTGGCGCTGCTAATCAAACAGAAGCTACAAAAACAAACACTAATCGATAACAACATAAACATAACCTCCACCTAGTAAAGCAACCTTTATAATCTGTATTTTAATTTTCATTACGTTAGCCTTAGCTGTTGACTCAGTTTCATATAATTGACAATAAATTCAACAGACACGTTGTGAAAACTGTAAGTCCATGACATGACGCAATAATTATTTTTAACCTCAATTAACAATACTATGACTATTAGCATTGTCGGTATCAACAAATAACAAAATAACAATAATTTAAACGATGATTCGATGTTCAAGTATAAAAAGCAAGTGCTGTCTTCCCTGCTCTTGTCTATTAACCACGGAATCCAAGTAAATCTTATCTCTATAATTAAATTACAAACATAAACATAATTAAAATTTATTTTACAATTTTACCTTATCATATTTTATCACTGTTAACAGTAGGTGCGTTTCATTTAATTGTATGTCATCTATTTTTTATCTTTATTCTTCCAGTCATTACTTATTTTTAGTCGTTTCGTTACGCAAACAATTAAGTAATTAATTATTACTCACCTGATTATAGTTAATTAGTTTCATGTTGCTTGTGGCATGGTCATTATTAGAATTAATACGTTTTGGTTTCGATTACGTTGGATACATCTTTGGCTTGAAAGATTTCTCACCACCTTTTTCCGTTATTTCTGTTGATCCTCGTTTACGTTCTTTCTGTTCATTAACAATGAGTTCGTTCTCAATGAGTTGGAACGCGAGTGAAGAAGCTTGGGAGGCATTAGACTTAATTCCTGATTCGATTATTACATCGAAGGTTGTTTACACACATGGAGTCAGGAAGATATTGATCCCAGGATCTTACGTAGTCGTCAAAGGGCGTACCAATCCAGATTGTTTAAGGTAATAATTAAAATTTAAAAACATTTACTATAATAATAAGAAATGATTAATAAATAAACTGTCAAACGTCATTATTAAGGACCCCATATACTGTCCGGAATTCCTCTAAGTAAAAACTGTTCAGTTCTGGCCTTGGGGAATGCACGACGGTCGAACTGCACTGAACTGACCTGACGCAACGCCACACACACACACACACACACACACACACACACACACACACACACACACACACACACACACTTCGCGCGCCACTTAAAGACCGCCACTCACAGCCCATACATTTT
>JARJEB010005893.1:0-11149 GCA_030264535.1 Liometoxenus newtonarum
CTTGGTTCAGCCGGAATTTTGTCCACAGCGGACATCACACAGCAATCAGGCCAAAAACCAATTTTTCGGATTCAATGAAGCGCGATTCGTGGAGATCTGTTGAAAACCCGACATCGAGTTACTACCTACGGTAGTATCGGAAAAACTTAAAAATCAGGAAATATTTAAGATTTTATTTGAATTTATACGCAAGGAAATTTAATAATTAACATAAATAAAATAAATAAAAAGGTTTCTTACTTGAAAGAATAAGCAAAAGCACACCCACTGATAGTACTTGTACAGTATTTTATCTTTGTCGTCCGTGGAGTTCTTGGAGTTTTCAACGCCTGGATATGGTACATCGATACCGACGCGCTTTTTAAAGGCACCGCGCACCAAATACGTGGTGTGAATCCAACAAAACGTGTTAAAAACGTCTTCAGGTATGTCTTTCGTATGTATGCAGTCGATTGGGTTGCCAACGTACTGTCGTGTTGTCACTATCAAACTGAACGCAATTAAAATGACCACAGTGATCGAATAATGCAGCCGGAATACTGGACAATCGGTGTGTATATTACTGACTTTTATTAAAGTTTTCAATCCACGAAAAATGTCCAACATTTTACATATTTTCTTCGAACACTTGCACACCTCTTACTTTCGTCAAAAAATCGTGTTATTTGTTTTGTGAGATTCACATTTGATTATGGGATTTAGCAATCCGTTTCGTGTTAGTTTGCGAAATATATTTTCAGAGGTTTATTTATGCTACCTACGAGTGTGTTTAATTCGAGTTTAGGCTAATGATCGTTTTGATTACATATATGAGTGTAAAAGTTATAGTTTAATGGTTTAACTTAAAAATTTTCTATAAAATTTAACATTATGATGATGAGAATGAGGAAGAGGAATGTTTCGCTGATATTTGAGTGTTCTAAATTTTCGTTTAACGTTAAACTTATATGCATAAATTAATTAATTTTGGGGTTTCAATCATATGTGTACTAAGTTTTAGTTTTTAATCGCTTGATATACTGATAATCGAAATCCTTTGAAAATCTTCTTCTTCAAAGTTCTCCAGAGTTCTTTCCAATGCGCTCTTTACTTTAAACCGCACAACACGCATCTTTATGTTCTTATTTCAACTAATTTGTATCGTTTCATACATTTCCCAATAATTTTTTTTTAGATTATTCAAAATTCAAACTTTCATCCGATGGGTAAAAATTTTAATTCAACACTTTTGGATTACATTAACTTTTCCTTTTGAATCTTGTAATTAAATGCACTATTTGGTAATTTCTTGAAATGCTTAGATCTTGGCGTGCCAGCTGCGTTATGAACGATTGTTTCATGAAGCGCGTCTCGGAAAGATTGGAGTTCGTTTGTACTGACGCCGATTTCCGGAAGCAAACGGGCGAGCGTCCCGACGCTTATTTCAATACTGAACGACTAACTAACTATAAGATGCTCACAATCTCAGCAGTTGTAGCATTGTACGCAAACCGACCAACGACCAAGCAGGCATTTAGCTACTGAAAACATTAGTTTTTCAAATTTGGTTGAGTGGAGTATAGTTTTAGTTTTGAAAGTGCTTTCAAATTTTACTCGCACCGCACGTCGCAGTTGTTCAGAAAACTATAAATACGTTTCAGTTGTATTATTGCTCACATTGCTCACTATTTCAGAGTACGAACTCAACAATATATGATTTGGAACGTATTTATATAGGAAATGTTTTACATTGATATTAATAAAGAAAAGAAACGAAAAAAAATACTCCATATGAACCGCAGCTAATTTTTTTTTTGTAAATACCGGGTGTTCAGAAATTGGCGGAATACCAAGTAACTAAAGCATTGCGGCGAGGAACTGTAAATCTCTGGTATTCCTAATACCACAATGACCGGTTTTAAAGTTTTTTGATAATAAATTTCTGTTCATTATGCTATAAGCAAAAGTTTCCCGTTCCAGAACTAATAACGTGTAGTCAACATAAGAGTAATAATAAGAGTACTACGTGCACCATCCATGTTATACCTATTTTCAATACTTTAAGGATCTCGCCAGGAGAAAGCACCTTCGGGATGTTACTTTATCACAATGTTTACAATAGCTATAAAAGAGATATTCAAAATTTTCCTGAGACAAATAACCAGCAATTTTTGAATACCCTGTAGAGGTACATGATCGAATGGACTTACTCATGATTCACGTAATGGTATACACTTTAAACACATGCTATAGCTATACCACAATTGCGAATATAATCAAATAAATTTAAATATGCACGAGCCGCCTCTGAAAACCCCAATTTTGTAAACATCGCATTGTTACATTCAAATCAAATTTGAACGATGCCCTTTAATGACTTTCAATTTACTTTGTTTAAATTCTCAAAATATGATATAGAGACACCACTTCACTCCCTTTATGTTTAGTCCCTCCACATTGGAAATACGATGTAGGTACCTAAATAATTTAAACTAATGGAAAATGAAATACTAGTTCCAAAGATTCAGGTATTTCATTTTATATGCACATTACATTTCTGATATTAATGCTTAATTACAATGGCTTACCTGAAAAAATAACATGAAAGCGACCCATTGATAGTATTTAACTTGCTTTATTGGCGATCGTTCGGCACCACGCGAATAAGAATTTTCAACGCCTGGATAAGCCACTTGAGATCCTGGTTTCTTCACAAATGCATCGATGACCGTATAGGTTGAGTGTATCCAACAATAAGTGTTAAGAACATCTTCAGGTATATCTCTATAAATAAAATTAATTTAATTAAATTAAAGAATAATAAAAGATTGGAACAAATTCCTTAAAATAATTCAAGTCGTGGTAAATTAAAAAGTGCTAGCAGTGAAGTGATTAAAACTGAACTTTTTCTTTTATTTTCCGGCTTACCAAAAGTATATACATAGCAAGGAAAGATATGTTATTGGGCCTTATTTCGCGAAGTCGCGTTTTCGACGGATCTGCACGAATCTTCTTACCCAGAGTTCAAAAAACTTGTTTTTGGAACTTGAACCTGGAGTAAAAATTAACAAACTCGGACGGTACAGAAGACACCTAAATATTGATTATTGCATAAAACCATCTATATAAACTTAGATTGATTTTCAATTTCCTACCAAATTGGCCAATAGTATTTCTTTTTGGGCTAATGGTTTTGAAGATAGTTGGTACTATCTTAATAATCCCAAAACAATCAGCAGCCTAAGAATGGAATACACGCAGATTCCTAGGACGACTATCCAACACGCTGACACTCGGAATTGACAACATAAACTTCGTATGAAGGGTTATACTTAAAAATATTGAATTTGAAGTTGTCATCGAAATTAAATTAATCGGTACGGACACTATTTTTTAAATTTAATTTACATTTGAAACAAATCGGTGCGAATTTGACGTACCGATTTATTTGAGAGATAACCCAAATAAAATTAGTAATATGACGAACTTATTCATGAAATAAAAATTATGTAAAATAAGCCACCAGTTCGAATACAGATTAACACACTATCAAATGTGTTGAGCTGTTGCTTATTTTATGCAAATATTGAGTTATGAACAATTATTTGTACAATCTTACACTGGCCTATGCCTCTAAAATTTTTCAATGGTTAAACTAAATTCGATGAACTGGAAATGGATATATAAACAATTTATTTATAAAAGTATTTTGCCCCTTTGTTTATATTTCATTTAAATAAATCGGTGCGTTAAATTCGCGCCGCCCATCTTTCCGACCATATTTTGATCGGAACGAATAAGTGTGACTGGTTACATATTTATATCACTAAATTTATGCACAATTTCCACTTTCCGACCAAAATCAATTTTAGAATCGACGACATCTGCGAAATCATAATGTATATGGGAGGAAAGTTGTGCGCTGCGAATTTAACGCACCGAATTATTTTATACATAAATTAAATATATAATAATTTGAAAATAAAAACAAATATTTGAAACACCCACTATACTGAATATTTAAAACAACCTGTATATTGCATATTTCGTATAAGCTAATCTAATCTTCATATTCTTCATACGTTATATTTGTCGATTTTGAGTATTTACAATGTTAGGAAGTCGCCATGGTAACCACGGGTATATTCAATTCCAATTGTTTTGTGATTGTTACTAATACGAAAGTTTACGAATTAATATCTCACAAACTATGCATCTGAAAAAAATGTTATAGGTGTAGAAATATCCAGAATTGAAAGCGCTAAATGCAATATTTAGCCAGTTCTATGCAAACTTAAATTTTTACATTGTAAAATGCCCTTCTTTAGCGACCGATTTTATTTATTTTTACACCAGGTTGGAGGGATACTTGGAGGATATATGGGCACATACCAAATTTCATCCCCCTATGTTACTTGGTTTGCCCAGATTCTTGCTTACACATAGCCAGAAACAACCAACACACACCCACACACACACACACACAACCAATTTCGTGGAGATCCGTCAAAAATCCGGCTTCGAAATTTGACTGATTACATATCTTTCCTTAAAATAGACCTTCAGTATGGTCGGAAGGTAAAAACGAACGTAAATTGCTGCAACAATTGACTTACAACGATTGAAGCAAAATATAATTCAAGCAAATTTAATTTATTTGTACATTGCAATCATAAAGTATCTTCAAAATATGCGTGCTTTAACGCGGTTTGTATATTTTCAAATACAAGTTAGGCTTAATTACTCATTCAAATTTGTATGGGCTTAGTTTTATAGATTTGCCTTTTATGACAGACACTAAACGTCTTCATGAAATATTTTTGCAAAATAATTTAAATTAAAGAACAACTTTCTTTTCTTACATTGCCATCTTCCTAAAAAAAATTAAATTGTTTATGTTTTGTTAATCTTTATCTATGATCATACAGTAAGATATAATTATTGCCTTGGAATTCAAATACATCTTCATTGAAACACTAATGTTCTTTACAAATTTTGCTTTATTTATCCTTTGCAAATATAGCAACATTTTGTCTTATATGATGTAAGGAATAAACATATTGAATATTAGGCCCGGCGCACACGCGCGTTTCAAGCCTCAAGGCAAGACGTTTCAAGCCTTCAAACACTTGCTCAGGGTGCTCAAATATTGTTGCAGGCGCTGTCTCCGCGTGCTTACTAGAAAGTATGTAGCCGAGAAAACGCAGCAGAATTCAGAGCCACAATATTTAACGGAGCATGATTTCATTTGTCCGCCATTTTTACTCCAATTATTTCAACACATTTCATTTGATCTGAAAGCAATATGCACAAAGAAAATATTTTGATAATTTGAGACAATTTGAGTGAACCGAAGCATGGTGGAGACCATTTTCACTGCACGCGGCTTTTTAAAACAGTAAAAGAATGCGGGCGGTACTTGTTAACTAACTGGGTCAGGTGGTCAGGCAAGAATAACAACAATTGCATTGGTGTGTGAACAAAATTGTGACCAAACCAAGCAACGTATCGGGATCAAATTTAGAGTCTGGACAGTTGTGTTCCTGTAACTTGAACCTTGAGGAACATTGGACAAAATCGGGCGGTAAAAAACAATGAAAACACTTTTAAATGGAGGTCAAAACGTATGACTCTCTAACATAAATTTTAGCATAAAACTATCTATTGTGGGAGGCGATTTATTAATTAAAATAACAAAATCGTCTCTCCTAACTAACAAATAACGCCAGTTCTCTTCTCATGATCAAGACAGACTCCCCTCTTCATGTCACTTGTCATCTGTCGTCAGGATGTCATTTATCCTCGGCTCTCCTCGTCGACAGTTGAGTCGACGAGGCTGTGTTGCCAGAGCTATTCCCCGCACAACAGCAGCGTCCTCTACAACTATACTACAGTTCGACCTTCCTGACCGTAAGTCGTCCTCGACTACACTAACAGTAAATAATACATAATACTAATACAAATGCCTAACTAATACATAACTAATAAATCCCATAATAGTACATAATGCATAAACATTCTAAACATAAACGTCATAATAATACATAAACAGAATGTATATAAATAAGACGTACAAACATAAAGTTCCATTATATTTCACATAAATCTTTCGTAAATTCTCACATAAGTTTTCCATAAATTCTCACATAATTTTCAATAAGTTTCATAAGGATTTCGCATAAGTTCTCATAAGTTTCATAATGATTTTACGTAAATTCTCATAAGTTGTGCGGGGAATAGCTCTGGCAACACAGCAACGCCCTCTACAACTCTACTACACTATATAATCTCATAAAGTGTTTTAAATTTCCTACAAGATTTGCCAATAACATTTCTTCTTGGGTTAGTCTAGCGTTGGTAGATATGTGATACCATTTTTACAATCCCTAGACAATCTGCAGCTCAAGAATAAAATTTACACATGTTACTAGGACGGCTCTCTGCCACGGTGACACCGCAGGAATTGACAATATGGACTTGTTAAAATGGTTACTTTAATTTATTTTATATATAAAATAAATCACACAAGTTTTCAACCATTTACACTACGATTTCGTGAAACTCTCCAATAGTGAACCTAATTTTGATCGAAAAGTGGAAATGACTACTCTTACGCCTCAATTACGATTTCTTCTCTTAGATTAGGAACAGCACCATCTGGGATTTATTAATTAATATTACTTAATTGTCACGAAGGTATACCATCAAAAGTACCAGCGATCTGGCATAGATTTAATGATTACCCTAGCGATTGTGCAATACTAATTTATTATCAGTTTAATTTTTATTCCGCGTTTTATTGTCCGTGTTATTTGATTTATATTGAATTATTTTGGCTACGAAATGTAAACACATCCCATTTTATTTTCATTATACCCACGTTTTTTACGTGCACTGGTGTCCAGTTCGTAACTTTGAAGGAAAAACAAAAAAATATATAGGACATATAAAATCAAAGAAAGAGCAGAAACCAATGAAAGAATAGATAAACAATTAAGTGTTCTACTACTTATGCTACTAAAATAAATTGCGTAACCTAAACAAAAAACTAAATTAATCAGGAATCGATTAAGAATAACTAGAAAATAAATCGGTAATGGTCGCACTGCACAATTCCACTGCTCAGCAAACGTTTTAGGTAATTCATGCGAACAATCACAATAACAAAGTACTACGTGAATAAAAGGTAGACTGGACAAAAATTGCTAGTAATTTCATCATCCGATAATTCCACAGGTATCATCACAGGACTCTTTGTTAAATCAGAAATTGAACCCAGCCACGGTACACAATTGAAGTCGTAACTTTTCTAACACCAAGCGTAGGTTTCCATGTGAGGAAGACACCGCGCAACATACCTTTTTTGAGTGCATCCGCTGGACTGAGGAAAGAATGCAACTAGAGGAGAATGTAGGGAAAGAAGTAAATGTGGAAAACATATTAACGGTAATGTTGGAAACGGAAGAAAACTGGAATGCAGTAGATAAGTGGTGTAGAAAGGGGCTGGGAAAAAAGAAAAGGGCGATAGGATTGAAGGAATATGAAGGAGAACGGACGCAGAGATGAGAAAAGAACTAGGGCGTTGTCGCCACGCTGGCACGTCCGGGCGGCTCCCCCTGAAGGAATGCTAACGCGATACCTGGGGGACGCACATGGACGCTAAGCGGACCTGGGGTTTCGTGGGTGAGAGCCCCACACTCAGGCTGGCAGAGCTTCCCCTAACCGCAATAAAAAAAGGAGCGTTGGTTTGTTTCGACTAAATTACAGCTTACAGCTACATCAGGAGCACCTGAAGAAGGTCCTCCACATCTGCAAGAATCGCCACTTCAACAAGGTGTTCACGTGCAGAAGGTTGGGTCGATGGTGTTGGTTTCAGTATCAATTATGGGTTGTTGGATATGAATTATGCAGTTTTAGACCTGAACCTGCGTAATTTATATCCAACAAACCCATAACTAATACTGAAACCAAAACCATCGACCCAACCTTCTGCACGCCAACACCTTGTTGAAGGTACGAATCTTGCAGATGTGTAGGACCTTCATCAGGTGCTGCTGATGTAGCGGGGTTTGTTGAGGTGCAGAAGATTACGTCTCTGCTGTTGATTTCTGTTGGATTGTGCTAAACAACTCCCTATTGGCATGATTCGACTCCCAACGAGAACACCTACTTTTGAAGCTTTCTGCTTTTACAAGTCTCGCTTAATTTCTGTACAAGTTCTACTTTTCGATCGAAATTAGTTTCACAAGTGGAGATTTAATGCAGAGTCGTGCTTACAGTCAGAAACTTGTACGTTGCATACCAATTTAGTGTGAATGGCAGTTACAAATTGTTTTGCTTAAAATATCAATTTTAACATTAATAAGGTAAATCTAACTTTCAAAAAGTTTCGAATTATTCTCAGAAGGAAGAAATGTTTCAAACAAAATTAGCTGCAAATAGAAACTGCTGTTGGAAATTACATACGTTGTTAATTTTTAATTATAAAGAGAACTGAACAACCGAACAAAGGAATTTTTCTTGTAAAAACAGGTTATCTTATTTTTCTACTCCCCAACGTGAGTTATAGTAAATGGAATACTGCACATGATGGTACCTTATTTTTCATAGGGATTCTTCGCAAACTTAGTAAAGGTAAGAAAAAAACTATTATTTTCGATACGAGACTTTAGTTTAGTACAGTCTGAATAATTTATAGACAAATGTTTATTGATCATTGGTTACTGGCATACTCTTTTGTAAACTCGTGTAATGGCCAAAATGTAAACTGTATTCATATAAACAACCCAAAAACAAATATTAAACTAGAATAGCATAAACATAATGGTAGTGTTTGTAACATTTGTGGTTTCGATTTACCCTAGTAATTTTACTCTATATGAGCTTATTGTTGATGCCGTAAAATTGGTCGCGTTTATTTATCTGACTTGATGCGACTGGTTTCACGTTTATAGGTTGAGTTGTGTCATTGAAGTCATTGCCAGCGACTACACACAAAAGTAGTAAAATGACTGAAATTATTCGGTAGTTTATCCACATTCAAACACTGCACAGCATTTTAGATTCGTCATGCGGCCTACTAATCTAAAATGCGTTTATGTTCGTCTTCAACTCAAGTTTTGTGCACTAGTTCAAAATGTATTTTTGCACCTAACCGTGAAATCTTGTAAATTGCACATGAATTACAAGAACATTATTTCGGCTACTGGTGCAATATTTTGGCTACTGTCGCTAACCTAATACTTAATACAAACTAACATAGATAAAATTTAGAAAATTTAACATAGAATATTATTTTTTTGGAAATACATCTATTAAATTAATTATTAGTATTAATTAAGTAAAGATAAACAAGAAAGGCATTTTTGATACTTCCTAACATGTCCAACGAGTTTAAACATGTGTTTAAATTTCGACTAAACGAAAAATATACAGGAATTAAAATGTGTATTCGTCGCGCGTTTAAAGATAAATGACAAGATGCGCCGTCGTTCAACGTTGCGCGCGCACCCCCAAGTAAAATTTTACTTTAAAACTCTGGCTCTGCAAATTGCTCAGGGAGTACGTACAGTTACAAATATAATATTCCTGATGTGATGAGTAACCTTATTAAATGTTGCTTGATGACGGCTTCATTCCCGTTCGGTTTCACAAAAATTTATCCGCTTGCGGCAATAGGTTCTATGGTTCTATTTTTTGTTATAGAAATTCGCCTTTTTCTTAATGTTAATAAAAAATCCGTATTCTTCTTTAGAGTTATTTTAATTTATTTTTATTTTAAGCTGCAAATTTTGTTTCATATAACCAAAATATGGCATATTCCATGAAGCGTTGTGGAAGAATGTTCAAAAGGAACGTCGAAACATCATTTATAGCAAAATTAACAATTCCCATATTAAATTGAACACATATGAAGTTGACATTCATAGCACGCTCATGGATAGACAAAAGTTTCATTCGGAAATGCTCGGGCACAGTCGTCAATTTAGTTATTCTCTCGTAGCACGGACTGTATCTACATAGATAAGACTTTAAACTATATCTGCAGTAAAATTGATCAAAATCGGAAGTCAAAGTAAATAGTATATATTGTGTAAAATAAGGGATGAAAGGAGCGTTTCCATCCCGCGGCTGCGTTTGCCTGCCCGAGATCGCGGGCTGCAAGCAGACATATATGGTTTGTCCGCAATTTTACTAACCCACACACACACACACACGTCACTCCGAAAACCATTTTTTGGGACTCAGAGAAGCGAGATTCGTGGAGATCCATCAAAAACTCGACTTCGAAATTTCGACCGACTGCAAAGCTTTACTTATCTATATTAGATACCTTCGGCAAGTCGGAATTAAAATAAATGTCTTGTGACCAGTTACATAAACTTGTTTAAGGGCCATAATAAAGAAATTTAAAAAAATCAACTAAATAAACTGTAGCAAGTAATAATTTTCCTCTTAAGAAGGCTAAAAAAAACGTTATGGATTCAGTAATCTGGTAAACTCATTTGGAGCTATATGCATAACTCAGATGGTAGACAAGTGAATTCATAAATTTCATGATTATAGGAAGACCGTCTATACTCTATAGGATTTTCCAACGGGTATACAATATATGCGTCCTGTATATCAATGGACAGGAGCAACATTATCACTTCTCTCAAAAGGAGGGACATTGCTAAAGTGGTGGGTGTCATCACAGGACACTATCTATTTGGGAACCATGCAGCGAGGCTAGCTATACCCATCTGTGATCCGATCATTGGGCACCTTCTCCAAAGGCATACTGATGAAGGCTTATAGCCCAAAACAGCTGTATATGTCTGGAGAGGTGTTGAGTGTTCGAGTCAATGTTGCACTAGGTTATCAGAGACGAAGAAATTGTTCTGAATTCTTATTGACCAACGTTTACCGCCATTGTAAGCATTAAATTGGGTGAAACTCCCTCTTATTCGCATTTATTTATTCATTAAAAAGATTTCCAAAATTTGGTTAAATATATTTTTACTTTCCGATACATACCGTAGGTATACTATAGGAAAGTATTGGATTCACCCCGTTTGGTCGAAGTCGGGATTTCGACGGATCTCCACGAATCTTTCCCCTGAATCCGAAAAAGTGGTTTTTGGCTTGATGTCCGTGTGTGTGTGTGTGTGTGTGTGTGTGTGTGTGT
>JARJEB010005905.1:0-18202 GCA_030264535.1 Liometoxenus newtonarum
ACACACACACACACACCACACACACACACACACACACACCACACGGGAATATTATTAGTTCTTCACATACACAATCAAAACTTAAGCAATTATTGCGATGTATTTAGTATGAATCTCGATTTAATTTCCTTTATTTCTATCTAAAAATCTTTTATTTTTATAGTTACTTAAAATACAGGGACCAAAATTTCCGGAAGACCTTATAGCACGAGGTTCTCAAGGTTTGAATTTTGATACTATAAAATAAGTCATTATTTATTTAATAAAGTTAAAAATCGGTAATTAAGGCGAATAAAATAATTCTAAGAATATTTCAGTAACTAGAGTTAAATTTATTTACTTTTTGTAGCTAGAAAGGTTCGTTGCGCTTTTGTTTGTTTTGGTTGCATAATTTTGAGGTTATTCGACTTTTATTCAGGTTGGTAAAATATGTCTTTAGTATGCAAAAACAGTGTTCACAACAGTTTGCGTTTACTAGAATGGACCCTTCCTAAAGCAGCACGTTACGGAAATGTATCTTTGTTTTTTTTTACTATGTAAGCAATGGTAAAAGAACAGAAGTGCCATATAACCGTAACATGTGCAATAGATAACAACAACTTGAAATAAATGCCTTTGACCTCAATAGTGTTGTTTTTGATGAAAGATAACAAATGTTGATGTCTAAATTGCGTTCCATATTGCACATTAAAAATTGAAGATTTTAAGCTTAAAATCAAGAAAATTTTGCATGGCAAGCTTTTTGTGTTATTTGTTTTTTTTAGGTTTAATGTTTGATAAACTGTACATCTAACAGTTGAACCTACCAAATTATTATAGATATAGCTTACAAACAAGATTTAACTTTATTATTATTTTCTGGATAGTGGTAAGCAAATTATAAATACTAGCTTCTATAGTAGTGTTCTTCTTTAGACAATTCTGAAAATCTTAATAAAAAAGTTTTCAATTGGCCTTCGTTTGGACTCACGAGGTCATTTGAAGTTGCGAATTTCTGCAAAGAAATTAGAAATTTGCTCGAAGTTTTTGCATCCAGCTTTCATTTAAAAAAAGGTGAGACTTCTGTGAAGTTTCGATTGCGTTCAAGAAAACACAGTTTTTAAGATTTATAAAAGCCAATTTCTTAAGAGATAACGATTTGGCATCTAATCGGCTTTTCGTTTATTCGCCTTTTAAATTTTTGACATTTACTGTTTTGATGGATCATTTATTATATAGGAGGGGTAGTGATACCCCTCTACTACAACGTTGCAATATGTACCGTTTCTTTTATTGGCTCCTGCGGGCTCATGAAGGCCAATACAACATTTTCGTATAAAGATTTTCGCTTCAGAATTGTCCAAAGAAGAACACTACTAGAAGCTAATTCACGAATTTTTACACACCCTGTATGTGTCTAAAACTGTGTCTAAAACAAATCATAATTTAAAACTTTCATGTGTGTCGAAGTTTTCCCTCGATTTTATAGAACAATTATTTAAAAATTTGCTTAAATTTTAGTGACAAACATGCCGCACCTCCTAACAACTTATTGAAAGTAGTGTTCTCTTGCACTTTATTCACGTAAAAGTCAATTTATTAGTAGAACTAACATTTAATTATTTTATAAAAAAAATTAACCAATTTATACATATATTTGTGTTATATTTATATTAAGATGTAATTACTGCATGAAATTTATAAACCGGTATCAAAAAATTTTGCCATTCGCTACTATTTAACGAAATGAAATGTCTCAAAATACGACATACCTACTTTTAGTTTTAGTAATATTTTAATAAAATTCAATATGCAAACGAGCATTAAATAAACGAACGAGTCAAGGCCGAATATACGTGAATCATAAAACGCATTCAATTCAATCCCTTTGGATATAAATAAGCAACCTGTTGATAACAGGGGCGGATCGAGACACCGGGCGATCGGGCTGTTCCCCGAAGGGCCTTTGGTTTGGGGCATTTTTCCTGGATCCGCCGGGCCGATTTCATAGTTCAATTCTCCCCTGATTGATATAAAAGCATTAAGTTTAAAAATGAACATTTTACTTTCAAATTTAAAAGTTCAGAATGCCCACTTTCAATTTAATCTAGAATTGTAATTTCCATCCTTGAGGCACATGAGATGAAACAATCGCTTGCTTTTTATTAATTAATATTTCATCAAAATTGGGTTTGATTTAAAAATTGATATCTTGAACATGTTAAGTAACCTATTTATGCGTACACATGTAATACGTCGTATCATATCTGCGCTTGTATTTGTAGTCGTTAAATACGTAGCAACCAGCATGGAGATAGTGCTAGTACTACTACTAAAATTCTACGTAATAAATTATAATTGACTTCGTATCACGTGATCGTCATTCTGATACGACTATTCATGCATGCATGCTTACGTACTGAATTACTGATACTTTGCACGCTAGTTCGCCGGCGACTATAGCGACTCTAACAACGGCAGCATTTACTTTCATCGTAAAACAACTTGGTCCAACGCGAAGTACCATCAAATAATAATAATAAAAATAAAATAAATACGATATCAAATTGGAAAAGTTTTTGTCTCAACCGGCCACCGCTATAACCATAACGATAAATTTTAATCGGATAAGTTCAGTTCATCAGTTGAGATTATAGAACATTCGAGCAGTTCAACGTGAACGCAGCATAGTGCAACATAGGTTCTGCTTGAAACTGCTAATATTTAATTGCCGATTAGTAGATTATTACTTAAATTGCAATCATACAAGTTTTCTTCCGAAATTTCTATTTCTTCCTTTTTTGTTTTTTCACAAATGTGCGACCGGTAACGTTTTTACTTTCATTTTATTGCGGTTTGTACAAGAACAAACGTTTACGAAAGTGCGTTTATTGAAAATTATAGCGGCATCGAGTGCAAAGAAGAGATCTACACAGCGTTTCAACTTGAATCGTCATCTTTGTCAACGAAATCGACACCTTCGTCGCCTGTTGATAAAATTGTTTATAAAGAATCTAACAATAACAATACGATCAAATTACAAGCACTGGAAGCAAAGGAAGAAGACATCAATATTTTGTTTCCACAATTTGTGCCTTTGACTATTGAAACAGAAAATCAAAAGAGTACAGAAGTACAATCACCGATTGCCAAGAAACGTGAAGAACATCAACCGTTGATCGTGACTGCTAAATTGTTTACAGAATTAACCGATAACCATAAAGTGCACAATCTATGTATCAATACTATTGAAGATAATAGGAGTTTACATCAGGCCACCGGCAGCATAGACGATCACACTTCGCACGCACAAGGTGTGAAGAACAATAACCGGCCGCAGACGGCCACATCAAAAATATTCGCGCCACGCACGAAAGAAATGAACAAGGGATTCTTAACGTTTTCGGATGAAGAACCAGGTCTAACATGTAAGTATAAATTAGTCAGCCCGAAAGCGGACTTGGAATAACAAGCCGTAAAGGATAGCTGTATATGTTTTTTAATTAATAATTTATTATAAATTCTTCTGTAACAATTACAAGTTTGTGTATCAAATTTATGTGCAGTTTTTTGTGAAACTTTTATATTGTTGCATAAAAATATGAACTATCCATTTGTATTTGACGAACCATCGAAGTTTATAATTTTACCAATACGTATTTTGTTTCAACCGTAAGAACATAGGAATCCTACGTTTTAAACAAATTTATGTAAGAAAAATTCAAAAAATTAGGTACATTTATCCGTGAAAATTTCAAATTGACTATTTTTTATGGAAATAGTTATTAAGAATATAATCTTAACTTGTATTCTTTTGAATAACTTATTTTTAATAAGTAAGTAGAGTAAAGAAAAAAACCATTTCAATTACATTGACGAACTGCAAAATCGAAATGATCGACCTTGAATAACATACTCATCATTTCGATTCGTGCATGCCTTATAATTGGCATGATACATTATAAATTGCTATTAAATAATTAACAATGGCTCCGCACAGTTTAGCCGTGAACATTAAAACAAATAAATCTAAATAAGACAACACACAAAGTTCTAATTATTACAGTTATTAATATAAAAGAGCAATAGAGATAAAAGTGCGGTAGTAGATTGATATTTGAAAAGAACTTTTGTTTACCTACTTTGCGAATAACCTAGTCACTTTTAATCTGAATTGCCGTGCATTTGAGAATATCTTAATTAAGTTTACTTGTCTCGTTCCTCCTCATAAAGTGTCAGTATTTTTAACTCGGTCTTTATAACAGCTGAATTAATTCGAGAATCAGTTAACGTTTCAATTAGAGTAATGAAATTCGATTGCATAATCGATTCCCTGCTCGATTGATCGATCTATATACATATTAACAAAATTTATCTATTTTCGCACTTTTATTTATTTTTCATTGCGATTGAAAATTATGAAATTGCATATTAAAATATATAAATTACGGACAAGTCTTATTTTACAAAATAATATTGAAGTTTAAAAAAATATAGTCAAAGTTATTTCTGCTAACTAAAATTATTGATTGCTCAAATACACGTGTTATAAATATTATATTAGATATATATATTATTAGATATTTATGAGAGGACAATTTGGAATATAATATCATGTATTTAGAATCATCATTAGACAGACACCAATCTCGCAAGTAACGTTTCCAATTATATACTTTGCGCATAATTTTCTTTTATTTGTTTGCATGCAATTTGTAAAAGTTTGTTGTTTTTGTTAACATACTGTAGAAAGAAACACAATGATAAATGGATAAAATTCAAATTATAAAAGAAAAACTGCACACAAATTATTTTAATTTATTTATTTATTATCAAATTTAGCAATGTTAAACCTTAACAATGATTCTATCAGAGAGTTTCGTACGTAATAGAGAGGTTATTCTACAGATGACCCATGCATTTATATTTACGGTCATCATATGAATTAATAAATGGCGATCATTTCTATTGCTCACTTTCTTTTCAATAGTAATATAAAATGTATAAAATGATCAAAAGGGAGCTGGTAAAAGAAACTTATCAAAATATCAACATTTGATGATTAGTAGCCACTCTATTATCTATTAAACTCTATGGGTTCTACACATTTGCTTTGGAAACAAAAAAACTTGTAAAAATATTCTAAACAAGAATTTCTAATCTTTTTCATTTGTTGTAAGTAAATTGTTGTAAATTAATAATTTGTAATTTTAGTATTAAAAGACGAACCAGATGACTTAACCCATTTGGCACCGGTGGCCGGAGACGTAGTATCACTAGAAACACATCCATTCCTCACAGACATGCTGGATGATTTTCTTCTCAAAGACGGTTTCTGTCCGATATTAACCGAAGAACCCCAAGATCCATTCATTGCTTACAGAGATTCGTGCGAACCATCACCCCAATTATTATCTCCGAAAATTCTCAAGGTGTTATCAATGCATTCATAATATTATACCTATAATGAATTAATTTTAAACAATATAATTATTTATAGAATTCGGAATGTAGTTTACCTTCATTGAATAGTCCATCAGAGTCGCTGAATGAAGAGGACCAAATGACATCGTTTATGACTTTCCCGATGGAAGAAGATCCGGACCTTGTTCTGAAAGCTCCTTACATTTCAATGGCAATCGGCGACGATTTGCCGTTACTCAATTCCGAAGATCTCATGTGGAGTAATGGGATCGCACCAAATCGGAAAACGTTCAGTACAAACAATGCCACCCCAGAAAACACATCAACTTTAGCCGAACTCTTGAGTTCGAGCGTAAATAAGCACAACATAAAGAATGATAACATGAATACAATGAGTGCCAGACTCTTAGAAAGGATAGATCCGTATAATAATAAAAGTATTACAGAAACGTTTTAATGTTGTTTAATTTCTAACTTAATGTTATATTTCAGATGCATCGTGGAGTAATGAAAATGTCAAAATGAATCAATTAAATCAGAATATTCAGACAAACTCAATTAAGAGAAATTGTTCGCCATATGATATGTCAAGTAAAAGAATAAAGAGCGAGCCGAAAGATTTAATGACTTCTGAACTACTGCAACAATTGGTTTCTAATACCGGTCACAATACCAATAATAGACGTGGGAAGAACAAGGGGAATTGGTTACTGGACACTGGCGGACACAGGAAAGCCGCTTGTGTCAGTCAACCTAGTGAGAGTGTTCTAATGAATTTATTGGTAAGCGGTTTTGATATTCGTTCTGGATACATTTGTTTAGCTCCTAGCAGGAAGAATTGAGATTTGAACATACGTAAATCGCCTGAGAATGGCCATACAGGACTTCAGAAGATAAATGTTACTAATAACTAATAAAGTTGTAAATAAAAGTAAATTATAAAAGCAAATTATTGGTAAACAGTAACTGACACATTTCAAAGACTTTTTAAAGTATGAAATAGAATGAGCAAAGGATATGTGATAAATTGTTCATAAAATTTAAAACCTAAGGTTGTCTTTTATAAAGACATAATATGTAAATTTTTATATTTGAAGACTTTTACAAGATTACGACAAATAGAATAAAATGTTTAGTCACTGCAAATGGTTGCCGATAGTTACGTTTATTAATTGTTTACGTGTTTTTAGTTATAATTCTGTTTTTAGTTAATAAATTGATATCAAATAGAAAAAACATCGAGATTGTGTAAGAATGAATAAAATGAGCTTTTGTTTATTATTTTGATACCGATAAATAATCTGATGAAAATGTGATTTATTAGAAGATCTCCATACTCACTCAATTTGTAAAAAAATCTCCAAAATTAGTTAACATCTCAAAACCTCACTTACCGGTAAAATATTAATCAATTTTTAATTTCCATATAAATGACTAACCTTGACTGAAAGAAGACCACGACTATTGACACTACTCGCAACAAGACTATACCCTGCGATTATTTTATCGTCGAACATAGCATGTGCTATATTCCTATGTATGACTGTAAAATAAACGAGTCAAATTCATGGCAGTGTGTATGTGTATTGCTAACGACGGACTGGGAGTGGGGATGTGGGCAGTGGCGATGCACGATCAACGTAATTTTTGTGATCATGCCGCTACTGTCAGTTGTCAATTTTGTTCCTTGTCATAATTTGAATTGATTGTTCACAAATTCTTCATCATTCATGTACACAACCGAAGAAAAGGTAGAAATAATAAAAATGTACGGTGGTAATAATAGTCTGTGGACTGAAAGGCCAATACCTTTTCTCAGTACAATCCAAAAAATAATGCACCCGTTCGTCCGTGTGTCTTTAGCAATACAAATCCACCAAATCCACACTGCCATGAATTTGACTACTTTATTTTACCGTCGTACATAGGAACATAGCACATGCTATGTTCCACGATAAAATAATCGCACGGTATACAAGATTTGAGGTCGGGCTATCCTGCTCTTGTTCTTCATTTACAGACTGAAAAATGATAAAAGTTAGAATATAAAAAGTTAGGAAAGATATTCTGGAATATATTTAATTAAATACATGTATCAGATGAAGTGATAATTCAATTTAATACAGGATTGTATTTGTAGATTCTTCTAAAAATAATTTAATAATAACACATTCGGTGTGGACACGCAACACAACTTTCCGAGACTAAGTGTTCTACTGTTCCACTCTTTATTGTAACAATTATTTAAAAATAATAAAAAAAATCACAAAATATCCCCGGCGAACCCGATATCTTTTACTAAATACGTCTCGTATTTAAATGACGTCCAGTATATCATAAGCTATGCTTGAAAACTGCAAGAATATGTTAAAATTCCTAAAATCGATATTTTGCGATAAAAAATAATTTTAAAAAAAATTCCCCCGCTGTGGGGTTCCAACCCGAAACATACCTTTCAAAGTTAGCACACACGAATGAAGTTCTTTTTTTTTCTTAAAATCAATATTTAACAGTTGTATGCAAGCTTATGTTTTGACAACCAAGAAAAGGTCCCTTCCTACCAACCGATTTAGCTCATTTTTTACTCCAGGTCTTAACCCAGATATTCATGCCCGAAACGTTGCTTGCTTTGACCGGAATTTTGTTCTCAGACAGGCAGACACACAAACTCGGACAACCCTTCAAAAGGCACTTTTTCAGACTCAAGACCCTAACTTGTGGAGATGTCATAATCGCGACTAATAAGAATGTTCATGAAACTCTGACTTCCCATATATTCGCCGAAAAGTAAACATGGTAGAACGGCTATTGAGATGATTTTGAAATAGATTCTCGGAGACAACTTGACATTGATATAGCTTTACAACTATAGTTCACTATAATTTATTACTGTAAATATTTCCATTGAATGTTTCAGGAAGTAATTCATATAACTGTGTAAAATTTAACTTATGTAATTATTTTCTTGTCCACGCAAACCAAAATTTGCTAATTAATTTACCATGATAAATTAGAAAACATTGTCTGTTTCAGTTACAAACAAAAAAAATTATCGTCGTTTAAGGCTCAATTCTTTCTTCTTAATGGTTTAGTTTTAATTCATTTGGTTGTTATTGCTAATACTGATACTCATTTACTAATTATTTTGACTTTCAGGACTCGGATGATTCTTTAAACACCCAAAAACTAATAGATCCAGATAAAAATGTAATTTGTCCTCTAAGGAAGAGTCCAAAATCCCAACAACAACCACCACCATTGCTTGTTCAGCAACAATTGCAGAAACAACTTACACAGGAACACCAAGAACAAACAAGTCAGATACGTAAGACGTCTATATCGCTTTTAGATCCAGAAGCATTGGGTATACCTTCATTGCTGGACCTCACTCAGCAGGATTACGAAGTGAATGCGCCAGTCAGCAATTACTTACTTCAGGGCGAAGACCTCATCACCGCTCTTAACAACGATTCTGTTATTACGGATAGCGTCATTTAGCTAGAGGGGAAACAACCTCTTCAGGTTACTAATTCAATACAAATAAGCCAACTTACGCAAATACAAAAACAACGTCGTCAGGTTACTAATTCAATACAACAAGAACAATCAAAGCAAACAGACCAAGAACATGTTCAGAACATAAATTTATTTAAATCCAAGCTGCGGGTACAATCCTTTAAGATAATTAACATTGATAATATAGAAAATTCAATAATAAAGCAATTAAATAATTTTCATGGCCAGGACATCATAATTTTAAATTTTATGAATATGTTAAAGAAGACAAACAATTTAAATCAAGCAAATTAATTTATGTGGAAAAATATTTATATTACGAAAGTAACGACTGATTTCAAAGGGTACATACATGTAAAAACAACTATAATAAGTAAAATAAGAATCACAAAATAGTATACCATTTTATCTTAAAATATTGTACAAACGTCTATTTGCATTTTGTCTCTGAACATAGAAATATTTAAATAGAATTACAATTTAATATATACAGGGTGGTCCAAATTTATTGTTATACTATTGCCAACTTTTTGTTTGCAGAGATTCGAACTCGGTTAAATTAGTAAAGCTGTACATAATGGAATACTCCAGATTTTGAAAATGTTAGCTCGTTTAGACGCTAGAGCTCGGAAACTGTAAAATATCCTCAGATTAAGAATAAGGCTAGATAAGTAATCTCGTAATCCAATGCGTTGTACCGTTTGTCTCCAACATCTCACTTTGTCGCGCTCCCTCATCACATTGGCGGATTGATTCGATTTGAGGATGAACTTGGCATTCGTAGAGATTCTGGGTAGCATGGGACTTCTAGGTCGATCATGCTCGAAGAGAACATGACCAAAGAGCGGTTTGCGTATGTTTGAGACAAACATTTCGCTCCAGCCTTATTCTTAATCGGAGAAAATATCAAAAACTTCAACCTCCCATATCTCAAAAACGGTCAATAACTCAGTTTTCAAAATTTGCCACAATAAATTGACAACGATGTGCATCTTCTGAAGAAACCAGAAAAATTTAGCACTTACGGAAACTGAACCAATTTTCTTACTTGAAATGGCTCATTTATTAATATGTAATTATACGAAATGAAACTGGAAAAGTAATTCGCACAACCTGATGATTTATATATTTTCGGGTTATGTGAGGTATAAAGTTTTTGAACCAAAGGCACGTTTAGCACCTTTATGCTAAGTTAACCGACCACATAGCGTAGCTCTTCACATAAAAAACTTAGCCATATCGGCATACAGAAAATGCACCACCCTGCTATATTACTTTATAAAAATACTTACTATAATACTGCCATCGATATACTGCACATTCATAATCAAACACCACTACATACACATACCGGATATTTCAATAAGTACTGTCCAAGCTTTCAAATCCCAGAAAGGATTATTTTACACATGTCGTTAAATCGTGCATTGCAGAGTATATTTCTTTACTCAATGGAGTATATAGAAATTTTGAATAACTACAGTGGTATAAGGTTATTATACACATTTATACATATACTCATATGTTTTCGGACAACACCCAATTTTTTTAGATACTTCACAGAGATGATAGTTTCTTTTTGTTCATGTCCTATCATTAACTAAAATTATTACAGTTCAGTTGATTGAAGTAAAATGAAATTATGGTAATAATTTGTTGGTATGTATAATTGCTCGATTCTTTCTATTTTAATTATACTTGTAATTTTTAATTATTTATGAACGATAATTCACAAATTGTTTCAAAAACAAAAATATTGCTTAAAGTTAATTATTAAGTTTAACAAATGTTTATTCTTAATAAGTAACTATTTTAAGAGAAACAATTAAGTAATTGATGAATATATTTAATCGTATAGTCATAATGGATATAAAAATAAATAAGTCCTGTGCATTAAGATCTGTTTATGCAAAATAGGTAAACTGCTAATGATAATTAAGGATAATGACAAAATACTTGCAAAGACATTATAGTTAATATGCTTTATATTGTAACTACATAAATATAATAATAATCAATTTGGAATATGTTTATAACAAATGATACACATAGTACAAGAACTGATTTGGAAATTGAAAATATTTGCAATTACTCGGAACTCGGGCAACTTATTTGTCGTAATGTAATTTTTTAATCTAATCAATAGTAAACTGAATAAATTAGGTTTTGTGGCCGGGTTAGTTTTATATATTTTTTCGTTAGAACTTATGTATAAATTTGTAACATTAATGTTTATAATATATAACTTATAATATACATTATCGAATAATGGAATATGCTTGCGTTATTTTGTAAGTCAATTAAACTTATATATTATTAATTAAGAAGCTGGGAGACACCCGTTTTGTAATAAGTTGCAAAAAAGTTAGAAACTTTCACAAGCAATTTCAAGTTTTTGTTAGCAAAATAAATCGCGTTAAATTCGTACCGCACAACTTTCCCACCATATACACCACGATTTCATAGAAAAGTGGAAATTGTACGCAAATTTAGTGATATCAATTCTTAATCCATGTCATTTCCACTTTCGAATAAAGTTGAGTTCTACGAAATCGTAGTGTATTTAGTGAATTCAACGCACCGATTTATTTCATATGCAAAATAAATTTAATAAATTTTAAAAGTTGTGCGGTGCGTATCCGTACCTATTTATTTGATATGTAAAATTAATTTAAAAAAATATGCGATGTGAATTCGTACCGATTTTTACTTTCCGGCCACATACCGAAGGTATGTAGGTATATGAAAAAAATCAACGTATTATTTTTCTCTGATTCATTGAGATCCGTTGACCTCAGGTTCGAAATCGGCTTTTTGGTCTGATGGGTGTGTGTGTTGTGTGTGCAGGTGTGTATGTATGTATGTGTGTGTGTGTGTGTGTGTGTGTGTGTGTGTGTGTGTGTGTGTGTGTGTGTGTGTTGTGTGTTGTGTGTGCAGGTGTGTGTGTGTGTGTGTGTGTGTGTGTGTGTGTGTCAGCAAAATTGCGGGCAAACGATGCAAAGAACCAGGATGAAATTTGATACATGGGTTCATATAGGTCTAACTTGAACCTGGAGTAAAAATAAATATCTTAAGCGGGTAAATAAAGAAGATATGGAATGTAAAAATATTAATTTTCATATTACTGTAATTTTAGCGTAGCAATTTCTCCATACTGACCGATGGGGTCCTGAATTTCCTACAAGATTCACCATCAACATTTCTTCTAGGGCTAATGGATTGGTAGATATGTGCTACTATTTCAACAATCCCAAACGCACCAGCACAAGAATGGAATATAAGCATGTTTCTAAAGCAACTCTCCAACACTCTGGCACACGGAATTGACAACGTAAACTTCATAGGAAGCTTATAATCATTAGAAATATTAAAACTGACGTTAAATGTCATGGAAATTAAATAAATCGGTGCGAGTTCACAACGCACAATTTTTTTAACGCGTATTACACATGAAATAAATCGGTGCCTTAAATTCACACCGCACAACTATACCATAAATATAAGTGGAAATTGCACTCAAATTTAGTGATATCAAAGGATAATCAATGCAATTTTCACTTTCCGATCAAAATTACTTTTACGATCGACGATTTCTACGAAATCGTAGTGGTTATGGTCGGAAAGTTGTGCGGTGCGAATTTACCGCACCGATATATTTAATTTCGGCGTCAATTTCAATATTTATAATGATAATGATAACGTTCCTATGAAAGGACGAAACTATAGTCTAAAATAAAGAACAAACAAAAACATAAGGAAAACTAAAAACGAAAGAGAAAAAATTACACATGTTAAAGGTCCTATGAAGTTTATACTGTCAATTCAGAGTGGAAAGTCCCTATAGCAATATGCTTATATTCTCTTCTTGTGCTACTGATTGATATGATTGTTGAAATGGTACCACAACCACGATCTACCAATCCATTAGTTTTAGTAGGAATATTATTGGCAACTCTTGTACGAAATTCAAAACACCTTCGGACAATATATAGATAGTTCTATTTTAAAATAATTATTCGAATGTTCGGATAGTCAAATATTCGAATAGTCGAATATTTATGAATATTCGAAATTCGAATATTGCAATATAGTCGATTATTCGAATACCCGAATATGCACCATAACGCCAACGTTGGTATCCATAAATCTGCTACTCTGCTAGAATACCAACGTACGCGACTGCCAGTATCACAGACCGTTCCAACTCGTATTTCCGTCGTTATTTATTAAACAGGGAAATAATCAAGTTATCAAAGAATCGATTATAACTAATTTTCGAATAATTTGGATATTCGATATTGTGGACATCGAATAATTTGAAAAAGGATCTTTAATCAAATTAAATCTAACACCTATATCTTTCAGTTGCTTATGTTAAGTTTCTTAGTTAGATTAATGAATGATTGATATTATCATATATAGGAATTGTGGTCTATGCATGTCCAAAATCAGATAATATGTTAATGAGCCAAATTCCTTCACGATACTCCTCAGGACATATTCTGCTTCAGTTGATGACACTGCTACAGAGGATTGCTGCTCAACATAGGTACAGTGTCACCAAAAAAAATTGTGTACGAAGTGCAGTTGATTTCCTATCCGTGTAGTCTTGGCTAACCATTGCCTGGGGCTACGCTCTAACCAATTGAGCTACGGAGCAGTTACAACTCCCATCGAAGAATAACAATTCAAGCAAGCGCCACGGTAATATAGGCCCGGAAAGCCGAGGTTGCAGGTTCGATCCCTGTCGGAGATAACTTTTCGAGCTGGTTCACGTATTCAATTATCTTGGAAATCAACATTTACAGTAATTGTATATTAATTGATCCCGGAAGATAAGTATAAAATGCGGTTAAAATAAAAGCCGTCTTAAATATAAGTAAATTATCTACCTTCGCTAAAATCCTAGTGTAAAACATTTCAGTAAAATATATATGTTTAATAATAGTAGGTACCCCATTGCTATATACTTAATTCTGCAGTTTATGTCTCGCTTTTATCATCAAAATATTAAAGTGGAAATCACATTTTTCGCGATTTTTGCAAAGCTTGCATTTGTGTGAGCCTTATCCTAACCTCACTCTTCACCTGTGGCTGTCGTTCTTCACGTGAAAATGTGAAATCTACTCAAATTTAAGTTAGATTTACCACATAATTATACCGATTTTTTAAAAATTGATATACTTGCTAGTGAAGATATATAATTTTTTGTTAACATTTATATAACTTTCGGTTTCGGCTCCTGGTAAAGTAAATTCAAGTAAGCATTTTACATGAAATTCATGGAAGTATTTTCCTGTACCCCAACTTTTGAATTTCGAACTGAAAACTGGCTGAAGTAACACTACGCCGTCATACGTACTACGGTCGGGAATAAGATTTATGGAAGTCCGAGTTAAAGACTAGGGTAAACGGCTTGCTGTACATTGGTTGACCCTTAGTGCGGCACCAGCCAACTTTAGTCGTAGTTCAATGTTTAATCTTTTATTCTGGTACTTATTATTAGTTTCTTTACATGTTTTTTCTGTATATTATTTGATCTTTTGTTACATTTAAATAGTTCATTTTAAACGTACTTAGCCATAGGACACTAGAATTAAGTCACATCCGGACCCGAAATGGTCAAAACATTTCCACATATGGAAAACATACATGTACACAGAATAGCGAGCCGAATTCCCTTATGTTTGGGATTCCACGAGCAAGAAGACTTCCACGACTCATCTCACCGGGTCAAGTCACCCCAATTCACTCAACTAAAATCACAAGTCAACACCAACAATATTCAACCATTGTAAACTCATAGTAAAATTAAACAATCATTTTGAAACCAATAAATAAATTGCACGAAACCACATAATTTCAACCAATTCGTAATTCGGTCATGGGTACAAATAAGTGCCACGCCGTAATTATAATCAAATCTACAAATCTATCAATTCCATCGTTGAGTCGCGAAGGAACAAATGGTCCTTCGAACCGGATCTGAGTTCAACTGTAATTCGGATTAAGTGCAATAATTCCACACCAAGGTGGACAATACTGCAGTCAACAACACCAGCTTCGCATCGTCGCCGCATTACAGCATTTCTTCGTCACACCTGCGCAGCATCCATGCAACGAGGGAGCACCTACACAAGCCAGACACGGCAGCAGCAAAACCATCAAATCATTCTTCACTACAACCGTATGTCCATTTTTCCATCAGCATGACTTCTAACGCGAACTCAGATAGTGTTGACAGTTTAATCAGAAACGCAGGTATGTTAAATCATATTGACCGTAATACGTACATGACAAATTAATGCCGCTTTCAAACAAATTTAAGTTCAGTTAGAAAACATTGATCCTTCCGAATACGGATTACAATTCCTCAATGACTGCATTGAGTTTCAAATTAAAATATTGCCATTTATGAACATCTCGAGAAGCTCTGCTCGGAATTAGCCTCGGCAATAACGCAGCAGTCGCAAGTTCTGGTTAGTCCAAGCCCTTCAAGTAATGAAACGAGTCGGTTGTCCTCGCGACTACCTAAAATTTACCTACCAGAATTTTCTGGAGAGCTCGAAAACTGGTTACCAATTTGTGAGCAATTCAAACCATTAATCGATGTTGACGTATCTCTCAGTGATGCGCATCGGCTGCTTTATCTCAAATCGTGTCTCAAGGGAGAAGCCAGCCAATTAATCGCATCACTGTCCACCGCGGGCAATAATTACGCAGTCGCATGGGATTTATTAAAGGCTCGATTTGAGAACAAACGTATTTTAATTCAAAATGACCTACGCTTTTGTTCAACTTGCCATATGCGGTACAAGAATCAGCGCCAGTGCCGTGAACATTGATAGGCACCGTAGTTGCCAATATCAAAGCGCTTACTTTACTTGAGTTACCCACGAAGCATTGCGACTCAATTATCATCCACTTAGTATCGTCCAAGGCTGACTAAAATACGCAACGAGAATGGGAGCAATCACTCACTCCTTAAGGAGAAACCAACGTACACAAAGTTGCATGCTCGGTTCTTGCCAGCTTTGTAATGCACATCACCACACTCTTTTGCCTGAAAATTCGAACCCAATTCCAAACATACCTACTACTTGCACGGCGGAGACAAATAGTTCTAACAACGCAATAGCACCTCAAATGCAAAAACACGAACAAGAATCCTGGTTATCGACAGCAACCGTAACAGTCCAAGACAAATTCGGAAATTGTCATGAATGTAGCGCATTTTTAGATATTAGCTCTCAGTCAAATTTCATTAGCAAAGATCTCCTTGGAAAACTACAACTTACCACAATAACCACGCCATCAAAATCACTCCGTCGGGAAATGCCCTAGTACAATCAAGTATGAACCAATCACAAATATCACAAATATGTTACCCAAAATCAGTTTCAACAAGAATCTCGTAACATTACCATGTATTACATTAGACGATCCAACATTAAATCGAAGTCAGAATGTTGGTTTGCTAATTGGCGTAACAGAATTCTAGCAACGTCTGTTGCTAGGAAAACAGAACGCAATTCGAGATCACTCCATCTCCAAAATACTCAATTTGGTTGGATATTGGGAAGGAAAATCAATCCATTCACGAATCAATCACATCCTCCAAAGGCATGCGTAAACTTAACATATACAAAAATACTGAACTTCCTAACAGAAAACAAAACAGACGAGTCTCTTCGAGAATTGCATGAATCTGTTGGAAAACTATATCGCCTCGATGACGACGTCATTTGCCGAGAAACAGAATCTGAAAGCATAAGCCAGAAACACTTCAGTGACACTTTCAAACTGAACGGAAACCGATTCACAGTACGTCTTCCGTTCAAAACATAACTGCCCATGCTGGGCGATTCATTCGAAACACCCATACGTCGGTTCTATGTCCTAGAAAATAGGTTGAAGACAAAGCCAGAGTTGTAACAGCAGTATTCCTAGTTTTTTTGAAGAATACATTCTTTTGGGGCATATGTCTGTAGCGAGGGGCATAAAGGCATTTCCCATTGAATACAAACTGAAATCAGGTAAAGATCTCAACAGAGCAAATTAATATCCTTGAAGCCTTTTTTCGACACAAAGGGAATCATTCGGGTAGGCGGAAGGTTATCGCAAGACGATAATTTAGCGTTTGACAAAAGACACCCAATTATATTACCTCATCGACATCCGGTAACCAAACTCGTTGTGCGTCAGGAACACGAAAGTTTATTGCACTCGGGACCTACAGCTCCTCTTGCGTCACTTCGACAAATTTATTAGCCTATCGCAGCAATAACCTCATTGGGGCGGTCTATGGGAAGCAGGTATATTAAAACTGCCACGAGTCATTTGAAACGAGTACTCGGTACGCAAATATTAAGTTATGAATAACTGTCAACGCTTCTGACGCAAATAGAAGCATGTATGAATTCCCGACCGATTTCTTATCCCAACGACTTGTTACCCCTCACCCCGGGCACTTTCTCATTGGTGATCGCTAAACCGCTATAGCCGAGCCAGACCTGTCTCATGTTCCTAGTAACAGGCAATCACGATAGCAACTTGTGCAACATATGATGCAGCAGTTTTGGAAACGATCATCGAGCGAGTACCTGCATCTTCTCCAACGACGTTCAAAATGGAAACATCACCGTAGGCACTCTCGTGCTAATACGGGAACCAAACTTAGCGCCAATCAGCTGGGTCATAGGTCGCATTGTAGACTGCTACAAGGGAGAAGACAATACAATGCGTGCAGTGCAAATAAAAACTTCAAATGGTGTGCTAAAGAGTTCCAGATTTCAGTGGCGCCACCATGGCGTCAAGTGGATGCCCGTCGTGTAATTGATCCATTAATGATGGAAAAGGAGAACTAGAGTTGCTTATCCTGAAGTGTATTTATTTGGAAAAATTGCTACCGGTTTCGAGGTTATCACCTCATCATCAGGCTACAAAATCAAGTACAAAAAACATTAATTGGACAAAAGAACAGTAGCGGCTTACACAACAATACTTAGGACGTTATCACATTATAAAATTATAAAATTGTACAAGAAACTTTTATTGAAGAGGCTGACGTCTTTCCATCCTTCATCACTGTCAAAACTGGATTTCAACGAGACTTCGTCCAACGACTCATAACAAACTTAAAACGACAATGGCTATCAGGTGACATTAGATTAGTTTTCAATGAAATTGACTGTGTCCAAGCTGAGCTCTACGCCCTTCATAAAGACCTCTCTTCGAATTTGCACCACACGGCATGGGATGTTTTAGATACATCCATTAGATC
>JARJEB010005909.1:0-11694 GCA_030264535.1 Liometoxenus newtonarum
CCGGGTCCGCCTACGCGCCGCTCCCCGCTTCACCTCCCCACCAACATAACATCTATCTGTTCCTATTGTCCTATATATATATATATATATAGGAAAATAGGAAAAGAAAGATGTTATGTTGGTGGGGAGGTGAAGCGGGGAGCGGCGCGTAGGCGGACCCGGTCGAGACGGCGGCGGGCGCTCGTGAGGGCAGTCGTGAGCCGTCTCCAGCGTCGTTCACAACCACGAACGAATAAACGAACGACATACCGAGAAAACGACTTCAGTCAGCTCCCTAACTAAATTAATATACCAACATAACAAAAAAAAAAAATAAAGAAATATACATTCTTCAACGGTGCGGTTTCAATAAAAATTAACAAAAAAAAAACCAACAAGATAAATGTGTGTGATTCAAAATAAGGACAGACAAACTATTGAAACGAAAGCAACAGACATGAGTTACTGTGCATGAAAAAATTAATTAAGAAACACTAATAGGCACTTGGAAAAGTTTAATACTTACTGGGAAAAAACAGTTACAGTGCGCCAAACAATTTTCGACAACCCTCAAATAGGTACGAAAGGCAGTGCAACAATTGAAAGGCAAAATTCATATCAACTTTTAATCTCTTTGAATTATATATATATATACCTACTATATAGATATAGTAACTATACATTTAAGTGTATATTATAATAATTACAAGAAATAGTATAAGACATTAAAAAAGCAAGAGGTTCTGGCTTGACTTATTGGCAATGCTTTCTATTTGAAATTGTGACAAAACAAGAAAAGTTGTTAAATAAATCAAGTCATCATAAACAAACAAAAAGAAGGAACAGAACTATAACACATAGTTTTGTTGTAAATAAGAGAGAAATAGTAGCTAAGAAAACTTTGTTTGTTACGTCAGTTTGGTTGAACACTTGACAGCGTCAGCGACGGCGACGGCGGGAGCAGCGGCGGCAACAAGTGGAAATACACCGAACTTATCGAGTCTTCGTCCTCTCACCCCATTCCGGATCCAACCGCACAACACAGCACTATTAATAAGTCTACTTGTTCCAAATATATTTCTCAAACACTTGTAACTAAACAGTAAAATTTTTGTGGAAATCCCCGGGACTTGGACTTGATTGTTTTAAGTTGTAAATTGAATTTCGTGCAAATTGCGAATCGATTCGAAAATTGTGGCTACCTATATAAATAAGTAAGTAAGAACTGATGGTTTGGGCGCGATGATCACCTGAAACCACCGCGTAAACCCCTAGTGTGCGTAGTGATAGTATGTGGGCAGTTTTGACGGCCACGGTGTGGGTGTGCGCGCTCGCCACCCCTCAACCACTTAATGATGGTCCAACATCGTCTGCTGCTGCTTATGTCCGTCAAAGATCGGGTACGGCCAACGGCCAAAATCAGCAGCAACAACAAGATCCAACACATCTATCTCAATCCCAACATGAACAACAACACATGCAAAAACGGCAATTATCCCTAACGCATCAGCATCAGCATCATTCAGATTTGGAAAGCACTGATGAGAATCTGCGTAGAGATTTGGAATTCTTCGATTTTGGGCGATTCGAACCGGAATTTGAGGATTTGGAGAACAAATTACCATTGCACCAATATCAATACGAACGGCATCCCCAATTGGGCATTGCCCAATATCAGTATCCACAGTATCCCGCGGATTTGGAACTTGGTGGTTTACCCCAACATAAGTCACAATTGATATATAATAAGCAGCAGCAACCGCAGAAGGAGTTTAATATTGAGAAGCCGTTTAATTCAGCGGCGGTGGCTGCTTCGACGGCATTTTTCGGCGATTGGCAGAAACGCGATTTGAGCACTGGTTCAAGTGGCTCTCAACCACCGCAATTGATGTTAAGGTCTCCACGAGCCAGTCGTCAGTATGATGTTCCCCAAATCGGTAAGTCAAATTTGTAGAATATTTGCAAATTTTCTGTGACTGTGACCTAGTTCAATAATTGTGAACAAAAGTAATTAGTTTGCGCAAAAGTATACATTTTGAGGATCCTAAAGTGTCAATTATGAGTCACGAACGTTACAAATATCTATTTCTAACAATTCAATTCATATTAATGAGACATAATCAACTTGCATCTAATAAAAATTAACACCGAATCTGATGCGAGCGAGGTGCTGATTGAACTGTTTGGGCTGCGTTCAGAACGTTAAGCCGAATTACCACGTCGAGAATATGAGATATTGCGAGATAAATCTAACTATCGGAATTATGTGTTTAAACACACAATAGAGCAGGGGTTCTCAAAGTTATTAGTGTTAGTTATTAGTTATAAAAAATGACTGGAGTTGAAGTACATCGCGACATGAGCGCAGTTTGGATCACGAAAAATGATAATTGCGGGTAATAAAAGTGGGTCTCGGCCCACAAAAGTTTGAGAACCCCTAGACTAGAGCTATTGCTTGCTATACATATAGCCAAACCGCGCTCGTTAACTCACCCGGTCCAAAACGTTAAAACCGAAGCCGTGTTCCGGAAGTGTTCAATTAAGCACGTTTACATGTTCATGTGCTGAAAATTATTCCGAGTAAAAGGAACACGTATGTATAGTTCCATCGAAAACATCCAAAAGTGATTTTGTCATCAGTTGACTGAAAACAAAAAACATTAAACATTTGATAAATTAATTAAAAGATATTTTCATGCCTTTCTTTTGGGGCCCACAAAAGATTGACAGCTTGGGGCCCCATAAAAGCAAAATCCGTCACTGATTAGCTTTAAAATTTGCTTTCTTATTTTAATGAAAAATTTACTTTACCTATAGGTATCGTTTGATGTTTAATATACACAAAATCATAAATATGACGTTAATGGTGAACTTTTAGCGTTTTAAAGGTTCGTTAACAGTGTAACCATCACATAATTACTAATTAGATTGAACCTTTATGTTCATGTCCAATACCCTCGAGCTGAATTTTCCATTCGTATATAATCGTTCCTTTCTCGCTTACCCGCTCTTTCACATCATTTTGCTTTTTCCTGTCTCTCATTATAACTTTTATGAGAGGTATCGTCATTTATTTGACTTTGATATTCCGCTCTGTTGATATTCCACGCCAAAGTTGATAAAATGAAATAATGTTTTGTCTTGTATTAGTTTATTGCTTATTGCTTCATTTTCGTTTGCCATCTCGCCGTACTGGACCTGGAGATACCTTGTTTATGCCTCGCCGTAAGGCTGGTTTTGGGAAAGTCCCATTGGGAACCAGGACCAGGTAGCTGAGTCGAGGTTTTTTTTTTACATTGCTAATTAACGGAAAAGCAACTCAAGCGATAATTTTTTTCCAAATATTCACATATACATTTTCACTGTCCAATAGTTATTGTAAAGGAAAGTTATGTTATCAGAAAAAAATCGTGGATTCGTGAAAATCCATTTAAAACAAGTAAAATGCCAAAATGAAGCAAGTGTTTCATCTTGGCATTTTACTTGTTTTAAAATCGCCGCGCTAGGCTCAGCCATATTGTGCACGTGACTGCTTCCCGGCATATGATTCGTTGTATACCTACCGATAGATGCAGTTACGTGTTCTTTCTCTATGTTTAATCTTTCCTGGTAATAGTATATAGAGCCGGCTGTGCAGTTCGATCGACAGTGCCTTCTCCGCACTGATGAGCCCCAAGTAGAGTGAAACACCTGTCGGTGAATGGCGCCGTCGATCGAGCTGCCAAGCTGGATACTGTCGTGGTTCTTGCAAGGAATAAGCTTCATTCAGCGAGACAATTGTCTGAAGTAAAATCCGATTAGTTGGCTTAAATTAAGTAATTTTTTTACGATTATAAAAACAAATTAATTTGCTTTAGTCTCAAATCAAAGTGAATTTAACAAAGACAATACCAACTAAACAATGAAAAGGAGCAGTATGATTAATGAAGAAAATTAATTTGCATTTCCCCCTTACAAAATTGTGCCTAATTCCCATTGTTTGTACTTATTTACACGTTTCATTTTAGTAATGTTAATTTACAACAGGGTGTAAAACTGTTGTTTAAAAATGGCCTTTTAAGTTGGGATGACTGTTTCATTTTAGTCTCGTGAGAATGGTGAATTGTCGTACTCAGTCATTTGTGTCGCATTGTGCCATTGAACATGTCGGTTAATTCGTCGAAACGACTTCATTACTCCTATCCGTCACCCTTAGGCACACGACTGCAAAAAGGGAAACTGGGTGGCTTAGGAATAAATGAACTAGTTGAATTACGAATGAACACGCAAAACGCACCCTATGACGTTTATGGTACACATCAGGACAAAAAGTTTTAAAACATCATTCAGAAAACAAAATGAGGAAAATTCGTGCTGGTCAACAACTTGGTAACAGTATACAGAACAAAATTTTTACGGGGTTAGTTGGCCGGTGGTCCCGTACCGATTTATTGATTAGATATTACCTCGAAAATTTTATGAGAGTAATTTCTAAATTTATATGTTTCTTTTCTTTGAAAGTTGTCTTTGATAATTTATTCTTCCGGTCTCTGGTTGCCCAGATGTAAAGTTTTAAATTCAGATATTGTTCTTTTGGTCTGAATTTTGTTCACAGACAAACTAACGCAGTCACTCACGCGGACAACACTTTTTCGGTCACAATCTCGACCAGTAATATTTGATCTGTATCTTTTTAGTAGGCAACTAAAAAAATTTAATTGAATATGGTAAATATGGACAAAAAAATTAAAGTTGGTATTTTCAGGAAAAGGTTGAAAGCTGAAAGCTTTTGTTAATGGGTTCAACCTTTTCCCGAACATACTTTTATTGAAGTAATATTAAATCGTAATATTAAGATTGTAAAACGAACAAACAATTTTTTGGGTAAAAAATTTGGCGACAAAATTTTAAAAAAATCGGTACGTGTAGCACCACACAATTTTCCGATAATGAAGAACTAACTTAATTTCAATGCTTGTACAATTTCTATACTTGTCAATCAAAGTTACAGAAATTTTGTTGTTGTTCAAAATGAAACACATACTTGTAGATTTTCTATCACATTTTATACGTAAATTTGAAATCAACAATGATTATGGGCTTGATTTGGGGTTATTCAACAATTTTTATTGATCGAGACAATGGATACACACATATGTCGATTATTTCGGTTAAGTGGTTCGACGTATTCAAATTTGGAATAAATTATGCATTGTTTGGCTGGTAAAGAGTGCGGTAAAAAACTAATGTTCAATATTTGAGCATATTATAATAGTTTTGTTATCACATTTATTGGAACTTTGTACACAAACTAATTGAATTATACGCATGGTTACGCAGAATATTATTATTTCGGATTATTACAACGAGAATGTATCTAGTGATTATAAATGGTTGCGGTTCGAGTAGCACCGCACAACTCGGGTAACATTTTCCGAATTTGTACACTTGTAATAATAGGTAGTCAAAAATATTTTAGTTGTCAATTACAGTTCAAGCTTTGGAGAATTTTAGAAGAACCATGGTCGGAAAGTTGTGCGGTACGAACCCTTATCGATTTTGTTAGTGTCCTTGTCGTGGTCGCGGTCGCGGTCCTGGTCGCGGTTACGGTCCCGATCGCGGTCTAAATTAGAAGAATAGTTGCCCAGATATCAAGATTGCAGTTTTCTTTACCCACCGCTAGAGTCAAAAACTCACGGACATCTCTACAAAAACCACTTTTTTGAACGCAGTGACCAGGATTGCGTTCATTTTTGTGAAGTTGTAGTTAAGTTGTCGGTGAGCAAACTCTTGTTGTCGGTAGATAAATTCTGTACTCACCTTGTGGAACTTAGAGTTAACTCTAGAATTGCTGAACACATAAAGCACGGTTTAATAAACTATTGTTGAAATGTAGTTATATGTATACATGAACAGAACGCAGCCCTGGATTAACGGAGATATATCGAAATCTCGCTCAGTAAGATTTTGCCTGGATCGGACAGTAAAAATTATAAACACCATTTCAAAAAATGATAAGAAAATTTTTTTACCTGTCATCCTTTTCTTTTAAGTAGATACACAGATAACTCTTTTCCTTGTTGTTTTGCTGCTTTCCTGTTATCCTGAATTTAATTAATTTATATTAGCGAAGTCCCAAATGTTCTTTAATTTAATGACCTAAATATACATCTTTTGCTTGTCCTTCTTGTTATTCATTACCTCGTGTTAGGTCCTTGTTTTTCTGAACCTATTTGTCATTTTCTTATACCTATTCTCATCCGTACATGATTTTCTTTTGCGTTATATTCGAATTTAGTCCATAACAACGCGCACACTTATAAACCTATTACGTCGTTCCTTCGATTGTTGTGTGATGGTGATCCTCGCATGTCCTTACTTCACAATGCTGAACTTCCTGAACATCCACCTGACATACATGATTTTCATTTCAAGCTGTCGTGTCACATTCAACAGGCAAGAATGGGCATATTTTTAACGTGTACTCTAATCTGAGGCAATATTTTATTACTTGCCAAGTATTGCCATTTGCCATCAATTCAAACTTAAATTATTGTGGTTTTTCTTTTTGTAGTTTTTTTTTTCATGTTTCATACATTTCGATTTCCAGGTGAATAGAATATTTTGGCATATTCAGAGAGTTGATTGAAATTTCATTATGTTGTCGAAATCTTGTAAATTCCGAACTTGTTTATGTTTATACAAAATGTATACCAGCTCGTGTCATATTAAGCCTGATGTTGAATATATTTGAATATATAATAAGCTAAAATAATTGAAATAGTAATTTCGAATTTGAAATTAAGCTTCTGGTAAGAGGAACTTATTCATTTCAGAATTCTCTAACACAGGTATTCAGAACAGAAGGGTGTATTGTTTTATTCCCTAAACGACCTTCCATCATTTCCAGCAGCGCGTTTGCTGCTAAACATTTTCATCTCATTTTCTCTCTTATTTATAGTACTATATACAGGCTGGATAAAAATTTGGGGGCAATTTCCACTTTCCGGTCAAAGTCCCAGCATCGTTTTCTGATGATCCTTTTCTCATTTATTTATAGTAATACATATACAGGGTGGATACAAGTTGGTGGGCAATTGTGTCCCGCCCTAGGCCCGGGCAATAAATATCAATACAATTTCCACTTTCCGGTCAAAATCGAAATCGTAATGGTTATGGTCGGAATGTTGGTTTGGTTTGGTTTGGTTTGGATTTCTCTCTTATTTATAGTACTATATGTATACAGGGTGGATAAAAATTAGTGGGCAATTTCCACTTTCCGGTCAAAATTCCAGCATCGTTCTCTGCTGAACATTTTTTCATTTATTTATAGTAATAAATATACAGGGTGGATACAAATTGGTGGGCAATAGTGTCCCGCCCTAGGCGGAACACTTTCCGGTCAAAATCGAAATCGTAATGGTTATGGTCGGAAAGTTGTGTGCGATGCGAATTTAACGCACCGCACCGATTTATTTAAATAGATTTACCACAGCGAAATAGAGGCAACCACTTAACAATTTATAATATTTTGTGTTTCACCTCTCATGCAATTGTAATCATCTATAGTGCTGATAAGAAGTCACTTAACTATTGAGGTAAACAACATTTGTCATTACTTGTTTAGTCAGTTAACCGTGCCAACACATTCCAGTCGTTTCACAATTATATTTTGACTTTTTTGGAAATCAAAATGATTGTTGGTAAACTATTCATGACTGCAGGCAGTCCGCCAGTAAGGGCAGTACTTTTAGTAGAAAAGGCTTTAGGTATTGAGTTGGAACATATTGAAGTGAATATTTTGAAGCATCAAGAACAGTTAAAACCGGAATATGTCAAGGTAATATATTAATTTTTCTTGAAAAACCAAAATAAAATATTTTATCCGCGACGACCACGTAAAACAGCGATTATTATGTGTGTGTTCAGGCACATATGACTCACATTATCACCACTCATAATACCTCTAGAGGATTTTTCTTACGTCAAGCAGAACGCTTGCCTGAATGCAATTATGAAATGTCACAATCTATTTATTATACGCTCGGGCTTTACTCACTCGGCTCGCTTCGCTTCGCCTCGTTACGTAAACTTGCCCTCGCGTATAAAAGCCTGCATTATGGGCTCATTGAATAATATACTAATATTGTCTCTAAAATATTATTGTGAGTTCGCAACTTTTCGCGTTAGGAACTCGTTGCGAAAATAATTATTAAGGAAAATGAAATACATACTCTAGATAGATGTAAGTAACACAGTCACACAATTTCTCTTCAAGAATTCGTCTGCGTAATGGACACAGCGATTACAGTATTACAGTAATTTAAATTAAGATCGTAAAATATTATTATGTCTATTAAGTCTATAATAACAAAATTTTATGAAGTATTCAATTTGAGGCTACTTGTTTTAAATTCAAATTATAAATTCTGATTTGATAGCCTGTTCTGTGTTTTGTGGACAGTCTGTTTTTCATGGACATTAACTACACTGAATAAAAGGGGTACGAGTTAATTCGCTCATATAACAAATTTTATCAAATTTTATTTTCATATTCATTCGTAAAATTTTAATAACCCTATATTTATACTGTACTGTGAGTATATGAATTAAGAAACGGCGGCAGTGTTGTTCCCTTTCTTGTCAGTAAGTAGGTGTCAGTAGTAACGCAAATTTAATATGAATAAAATCAGAAAGAGGGCGCTATGTAAAGAAACACACGTACTTTGCTAACCAATATGGCGCTGACACATTTCTTAACCAATGACTGTTGTTATGTTATCTACTTTCTAAGTCGTTATACTGAAATTAGGTAAATCAAAAAAGAACAAATGTTTAGCCTAGAACACTGCAGAGTGTTATATAACTTTTGAGTAGATTTACTTCTTCAACAACCGTAGCGGTAGAAGTAGTAAAAGTCTATATATTAACTGGGTCTCTAAAAGGGGTACTAAATAAAATTTATACACTTTTTAACCCCAGTTATATGCTACTCTCTCGTCTCTTCTAAACATAAAGTTTCTTTCTCATGCTCATTGTGTCATATTATATCTCTAAGTTTCTACCTCACAATTCTCTCATATCTGTAATTTTCACACGTTTCGTCAGCATCGTGCAAACCTGGGGACTATATGGTGCATTTCAGGGGAAGGACTCGCGAAATCGTTTGAAACATAGGAAAGTGAGACTCTGCATCAGCAGGATTGTTAGTCAAGTACTGCGTATAATTGTTTCATTTCGACCTCTTCCATGTTACGTTCTACTTGTTTTCAGTTTCATGGCATTGAATTATTTTGCTAAAGCCTTCGCAAAGGACGCACAAACAAAATTAGGAAATGGTCCTTAACTCTACGCTTTTCAGTTAGGTTAAAGATAATGTTTATAAAATAATTAAATTATAATTTTCTACTTGTTATGAGTATTACCTACCACTTGTGAAAAGATTATTATTATCCCGGAAAATGTTTCGAATTTGGAAAATTTTCCTTATTTGCATTGTCCTCGCTTTTATTATATAAGGAATATATAAGACAATTCCATCCGATAGGACCAGGTTCTACGAAACCCTATTTACTCATCCTGACATTAGATAGTTTCGGTTTTGGGTTTGGGCTATTTCTTGTTTTCGTGCTCTAACGTCTTCAAGATATGACGTTTTCATAACTTGGTGCCATCTATGTAAAACTTGACATGTGACTGCATACTAATCAAAAGAACTTGTAACTTCTCAAACAAAAAATTCCACATGCTTGCCGAAATACAGGCTGCCAGTAAATTTTATGTTTGAACAAAACAATTCCACTATTCCAGCCCAACATATTACAATATAAGTAGGTAATACCAGAGACATATTTCTATAAGCAAAATGTGAATCGTAATATTCAAATTTCGTTTCTGCTATGACTTGAATAACTAAGAACTACCATAAACTGAATTTTCTAGTCACTTTTATGATGTAAAGTGGAATATTCAGAAATCCGGAATTTCATTACAAAATTTTCTACATATCATATATCTCGCAATTTTATCAAAAATTTCCCGAAATACATAAAAATATATTAAATCGTTAGTATTCAGTTTAGTAGTCATGATATAGAAATATTGTATATATATTAGACACTTATAATAGACAAATTAATTTAGAATTATGATATCTTACCTTACCTTCGTTTTAGGAAACTTATTCTTATCATAATAATATTTTAAGCCATTGCAACCGTTGGTATGCCATATAATGGACAAAAGTATTGTAACAACGCGGCTGGGTTTGCGACCCCGACCAAGGGAACGCGAACGGCTACGAAGAAGAACGCCCGCCTGGTTGTCTATGGGCCGCAGCCAGCTATAGATTGTAATTTTTAGAATTTTTGTGCTATATAATAGTTTTAAAAGGTTTTGTATGCCTTTTTAACTGGTATACTTGCAAATACGTAAGCACATATTCAAAGCAAAATTGTAATAATTTAATTCGAATTGTCAATTTCTTCTCCATTATTTTTGCCAATCTGCTGTTGCTACTATAACTATACCTACGAGTACTACTAAGTAGGCAACTACTATTGTGCTACTACCATTGTGTATGTTATCGATTTGTTTTTTTTAATGCTTAACGCGATAACAATTTGCCTTGAAATTCCGGTAAATATTTATGAAGTACTATAAACCGACGAACAAAAGGATAATGTCAGGGATTCAAGCGGTTATTCAGCTCCTGCTAGGTTTGGTGCGTGGTTTTCCGTCATATTAAGTGCGAAAAATGGACGAAGGTTGGTAAATAATGTAGGTACTTTCGTTATATGATTCCTGCTGTATTTTGGGCCGTGATTTTAAACAAGAGGCAAAAGTATGCCATTTCACTTTCGTCTACTTTCTCGGCGAGGAATTAATTATCTGTCCTGGTGCGAAATAGTATATTTCGCAACTTGTTGCGTTAAGAAGGGTCTAATGAGAGAGTAATAAAACGAGCACATAAAAAACCATTTTAATACTAATTTAAAGTAAGTAGTTCATTGCATTCTTGGCCTTGCTCTTATCAACTAAGCTACTGAGACGGTGAAGATCCAACATTGCAACTGAAAAATAACAATCCAAGCCAGTGTCACGAACTACCGTAACAGTCAATTGCCCAGCATCGGCAAATTTTATAAGATATGGTCGACCAAGGATTGAGCGAAGGTAGAGTTTTTCATTTAATTTTTAATACGGATTACCGAATTTCATACCTTCGCTCAATCCCTAGTCGATCATATGATGCTGGACAATTGACTGGTCTACTCCCCTGTACCTATACTGAAGGAGAAACTATGCTATAGCACATATAGTATGGATAGAAGCAAGGCCAGGAATACGATAGACTCGGTGTTCGATTTCCGCCCGAGAGTAGTAGCAATATACGAAGAAATGTTACAAGTAATTCTTGCAGAAAATTCATGAGAAGTGATCAATATTTATTGCCATAGATATTTCCAACTTCATATTTTGTTTGACCTCCTATCAATTGCAGCACTGACCTTTGATTGATGATTTTATTAATTGTTACTTCTTAGATATAGGGCTAATTTGCCCATATTTAAAGTTGTATCCCCGGTAAGTTTCTTGTTTTGGCTGCATTCTTGTTCAAACTTACAGACTCACACTTCATAAACTTTTTGCGTTCATGGGTCCCGCGAACCATGAACATATATCGAAATCTTGGCCGCGATTATTTTACCGTCGAACATAGCATGTGCTATGTTC
>JARJEB010005923.1:0-10564 GCA_030264535.1 Liometoxenus newtonarum
CTAGAAGAGCAACCCCTATCTACATGTATACACTCTGTACAAGTATATCAAGGAAACCAAGAAATTTAATGCGCCATCTTCTGTTCTTCAAAAATAATAACTTTTAATTACAGAAATCCACTTGTTACCTAGCGCAATCTCAACAAAGTTCTAACAAAATCCGCTAGAAGAGCAACCCCTATCTACATCTATACACTAGTATATCAAAGTATATGGCTGGTTAATAGAAGAAGAGTTAGAGTGGTACCTACTACCTAGTTAAAATAGTAAATGTGCCACCCTAACTGCCACTATAATTTAAGTGTGCCTTCACTATCCGTCTTACTAATTCTCTGCTTTGGGAGCTTTGACGTTTCACACCCTACTGCTCCAATTCTCCTTGTTTTCCAGTCTTCAAGTTTCTAATACCTTATTAGTAGTTCCAATTGCTATTATTCCGCATTGACGATGCGTAAACTTGAATTAGGAACGTTCAACAAATCAATCACTAAAACTTAATGAGAACTGCGCTGTGTTAAGTTTTGAGAATGGAACTTGTTTCTTAATTAATACTAAAAAGTTTTTTAATTTGGATGGTTAGATGGTTTTTTTTTAAGTCCCGAGACGAGAAACTATACTTACCTGCATGAAACTGTCTAACAAAAAAAAAACCATTTAATGTTTGTGTTTGCAAGCATGCGTTTCGTTTTGCAACTTTTCGCCAGAGCACATAGTAATCTTCTGACTTCACATTTCATACAACGTCGTCTGCTAACCTATAACGTGAATTCGTTTAGAAGTCGAGTTGACAGAGAATAGGGGTTTTTTGCTTGTTTGCTTTGACGTATCTGTAGGTCCCGAGTCCTGAAGCTTTCCACTTCTTCTTCTCCTCCTCCTCCTCCTCCTCCTCTATGAGACGCAACGAAACGTAATGTAATTTGATGTAATATTTGTTTGTGCATGTACGTCGTGCGTCGTCAATTTTTCCGATAGGATTCTCGAGTGGAAAATTAAATTTAACGCTCGCGTCCTAAAAGTTATACAACAAACAAAAAGAATGCAAAGTCAGTGGTATAGACTAGACTAACTCGGCCGAGTTGAAAATATGTAGAGAAAAATAAAAATATTAGTAATCAAAAAAATTATAGATTAAAATAAATCGGTGCGTTAAATTCCCACCACACTACTTTCCGACGATTTCGTGGAACTGAATTTCTGTGCAATTTGCACTAACCGATTAAAATTACTCTTGCGACCGACGAGTTCTACTTCGGAAAGTTGTGCGGTGCGCATTTAACGCACAGAATCCGTACGGGTTGGCACCGCACAATCAAGTATCCAGGTCGATCCGATTTATCATTAGAATGGTATATTTAATTCGTTATTGGTAAATAGATGACAATACATCAAATAAAATGGGAAAGATCGAACAATCGCCATTTAATGTATGATTAGACGCAAGCATAAGGGCGCGAGCGCATGGCCGAGTTAGTATAATCGCCGACTCTTACTCAGGCGTCCAGGGTTGGAATCCCGGCAAGAGGATTGAGAGGGACACATGCGCTCGCCGGTAGGTCATACCAATAACTTTGATTATCGCCTGCCAAGCTTGGTGGATTAATGGCAAATCAAACAAGTGTTGAATTGCCAAATGGAGGATATGTGGTGATTGCATTATGTAATTCATCATATCCATGCGCTTCGCGAGGATGATGACACACAGCATGTCCGCCATCTTGAGACGTAGCCGACGTTGGGGACAATAAAGAAGAAATAAACTTACGAAAAGTTTCTCACAGAGAAGCAACTACATGGTTGATAGTACTTGTTCAGGGTGACTGCGCGAAATGTAAGACGGATCGGAGCTCAGTTCAAGTCATTCATTTTTTATCCTTCCGATCGATCGGTCTTCCGCTCGCATTAAATCAGAAAATGTTTTATGTTGATAATAATATTAGGTATGGAGGTGACAATAGAAGGATTTGAGCAAGAAAGTTGAAGCTTTTTTTTACAGGTATCGCTAAAAAGCTCATTTTGATGCTTTATCATTAAGGACCTGAAGTTTAAATACAAATTTTATCTACTATACTTATGGGTATAATTAAGTAGTTAAAACGATGCTTCAAAATGACTAATAACTGAAGCTTTTCAATCTAAACACTTTTATGATTAAAGGAATAACACGGACTTAAAATATAGTTAACATTTTGGGATTTTGGGATTAATAAAATAAATCGTCAAAAGGAAAATATTCTATAAATTATAAAAAATAAAATAAACAAAAAACAATAAAGAATAATACAACTAACAATATTACGAAGTAACCATAAATTTTATAAAAGAATGACAAAAATGAAACAATAATTCCCTTGAAAGAATTGAAGAAAATTTTCTAAGTTTTTAAGCTTCAGACAGGCACAATATGCAGCGGATCGGAAGACAACAGAAGCAAAACTTCTTATTAAGAATCTTATATTCAACTTAATATTAAAGTTTTGCGTTTTTAGTCATAGTCTCAGTTGCAGTTATAGTTGATGTATTTTTACAGTTAAAAGTTTCATCAAAGTGTTATATTTTTAAATTGTTGGGTCGTTAAAATGCTCATGGAAATAGTAAAAGTAGTAAAACGGGTATAATTTGTGGAAAATTGCACGGAAAAATTATAGTTATAAAACAAACCGAGATATTTTATTTTCCTGACATCTTTGTATATGTAAGAAAACACAAAACAGTTAATTTATTAATGTAGATAATAAATGTTGTAAAATAGTTTCAAAAATTGTGCTATGCTTAATAGATAATTAATAATCTTGTATGAATCAAAGTTTTGTTTTGTTAACTTCTTTCTGAATATTTCTTGTAACTTTTCCTATTTTTTCCCGTTTCCCCGATGGCGCGATGGGTAATTTTAAAACAAAGATTTACAATGCACTTTATTGCTTCACTACTTGCACTTTAATACCCAACACGAGGCGAAGAAAGTAAAACTAAATGTTCTTTAGTTATTGTGTGAAGGACTCAAGAATATAAGAAAAATGCAATGTTGAAATTTAGGAATTTACTAAGTTGCGAACAAATAATGTGCGGTAGAGGAATGAAGAAACTATGAAATAAAAAGAAATAACAGGATAATATTTACGAAGCAGATGAAAAAGTAATTGTTCCGGACAAATTTACCAAAGTAACAAAAAAAGTAACAAAATCTGAAGAAATAATTAAAATATAATATTATTAGCCGATTCTAGAACACTTTTGTTGTGGAGCTAGGGATTCTTTTTCTGATAGGTGGCGCCACCATCTGCCACGCCATCTATCGGGGAATAACCGAACCAACCCTCCGCCACGGCCCGGCCACAAGCACGCATTCGCAACACAGGGGCAGAACATCAACTAAACACTATGTTAAAAACAATGCTGTTAAGAACATCAAATAAACATTCTGTGTTAATAACAGTGTTGTTATGAACATCAAATAAACATTGTATGTTGGGAACATCAAATAAACATTGTGTGTTAAGAACAGTACTGTTAGGAACATCCAATAATCATGTTTATTTGATGTTCTGCCTCTGTGTTGCGCATGCGTGCTTGGGGCCGGACCGTGGCGGAGGGTTGATTCGGTTATTCGCCGATAGACGGTGTGGTGGAGGGTGGCGCCACCTATCGGACAAAAGAATCCCTAGCTCCATCACAAAAGTTGTCCACAATCGGCTAATAATATCTACTAAATTTTTTAAAATAATAGAATTTGTATCTTAAAATATTATATATTTAAATATACAGGGTGTAACACAACATTTAGAACAACAACGAAAGTTAGTGAGCCAGAAAATAGAAAAAGAAATAAAATATTGATTTCTGTTTCTTCAGTAAATTTGTAAAATATTTTATTGGCACATCCTGTATAAGTGTAAACAAAACATGAATATGAAAACTGTGCCTACTCTATAGCAAGTTGATAAATTGTTGGTATAATGAAATCAATCCATTTAGTTAATGAACATTTTTCATTTGCCAATTTATAGTTCCGAACCATTTCCAAACATTTATTCAACTCACAAACATTCATGAAGGAGTTAGGTAAATACAGTCCTTCGAAGCAAACAGGAGCCTTCTTAGTGGGTGTGTTCAACACTGTCTACGTTTGCGAAAGTATACTTCGAAAATACGCACGAATTTTGAATATATACGAAAATTATGTACCAAAAATAAAATCGTGCGTTGATATAATTTTTATAATTAGTAACACAGTGTCGGCCTTGCTGCATAGAGGTCCATTGCTGATTTGTTTGGCTTCCTCTGGTACACAACTGATTGCGTCGTTACAGAATCAACACTAATCTACGTCCACAAGATGCTTCTTGTTACCTACAGTCTACACAATCATTAGCACTTACGCATGGTTAAGCGTCGGTAAGTAAAGTGTTAGTTTTCTTATCATCTACATTTCTACATAATTTGAATCCCAGCAAGAACTCTTTTAAAATTACGGAGTAGAACCACGCGTCTCAGTTACGATCAATCTTAAGCAATTTGGTCGTTACATCCGAGTTTTTCTTTTTTTCTTTAAAAGCACTGTAGTTAGCTAAATCAAAGAAAATAAATATTTGTAATATTTTGTAAAACAACGCCAAAGATGGATGAAACAAAGGAAATAAAAATATAGGTATATGAGAATAAATTGAAAAGATAAGGCGGACGATGAATGGAAAATTTAAAGGAAGAGCAAAATACACAAGCCGCATAAGTGCAAATATGAAAAGTGTATTTCTTCAGTTTCTTTGAGTTTGTGGCGGGGCTCTTCGGGTAGTTTTCTTTTATCTATATGATTAAAGAGGCAATGAATCAAAGTTACGCCCTGCATCTTTTCTCGAAGTCTGTGGAAATTCTATACCAAATAGAATGCATGAATAGGGTTCATTTCGTTAAGACCAATTCAGCGAAAGAGCTATAAAACATTTCTAATGAAATTAAATAAAATAACAAATTCGAGAAAAGGGGCAGAAATGGAACCTTTACAAAATTAATTAATAATTTCCTGAGACTTGATAGTTAATTTTACAAAATCAACTTTTTCAGACTCACGTAAGCGAAATTCGTACAGATACGTCGAATCATATCTTAAATTGTTTAACCCAATACATATCTTTCCTTATCTTCGGTAGATTGGTCGGAAAGTAAAAACTTCTTTGAATGTAATTAAAAATTGCCCGAAACTTGTTTGTTAGAAAAAATTCAATAAAAATTTTAGTTATTTTGCAAAAGTGCAGATGGCGCTGAAAAAGTAAAGATTCCTCTATTTTCTCTTCCTCATAGGTGGCAGCAGATAATGTGGATATTTTGAGATTGGGAAACGCAGTTATATCAAATTGACATTACAAAAACCACTTTTTCGGACTCACGGAAGCGAAATTCGTGCAGATATGTCGAATAACCATCTTAAATTTTTTAACCCAATACATATCTTTACCTTTACCTTATCTTCGGTAGATTGGTCGGAAAGTAAAAACTTCTTTGAATGTAATTAATAATTTCCTGAAACTTGTTAGAAAAATAATTCAATAAAAATTTTAGTAACTTTCCAAAACGGCAGATGGCGCTGAAAATATACAGATTCCTCTATTTTCTGTTCCTCATAGGTGGCAGCAGATAATGTGGATATTTTTGAGATTGGAAAACGCAGTTATATCAAATTGACATTAGAAAAACCACATTTTCGGAATCACGTAAGCGAAATTCATGGAAATACGTCGAATAACCATCTTAAATTTTTTGATATGATCGGAAAGTAAAAACTCCTTTGATTAATGTGAAAACTTAGTTCAGCACAATAAGATTATACAAGCAAAGTGATTTTAATTTGCAACTAAAGCACACAAAGAAAACTTTATATTGCTCTCGAATTCTATCAACTTCTATTTACTATCCTTCATATTTATGTTTACATTATTTGAATGTGCACCCTGTATACGTATTAGTTTTGTACTTTGGATAACATATTATTGGTTTAGGCATCCTTTACAAATTTACATCGCAATGTGCCGTTGTATTTCTTATTTGTTGTTGTTCATGTAAAAGGGTTTCTTCTACAAAAGTTCTATTATATGACTACTTCTTCACTATATAGTATGCACTCAGCAACCAACTAAACATAATACATATAAACTTCTACTTCGCAGACTTTGTATGCTAATTATACTAGGTTAGGTATATGAAAGGATAGTTACAATCATGCATCAATACATTTGAACGAAACACGATCTTTGAATAGAGTGTAAAAGTGATAGTACAAACTGAAAAGGTAAGAGGGCGCTTGTAATACATAGATTTCTACATTTATGAATTACGAAAGATTGTAGAAATCTACCTATATTAAGCGGCATCTAGTCTTAAATGTCATCAATATTCCGGCCCAAATTGACTAAAAACCCATTTTACAGAAAATTCTTCTTCAGACTGCCGAAGCTTATACTTTGCAAATATACACGTTTTCATGATGGCTTATTCTTTAGGTTTGTTGCTAGTTATTTGATGCTGTCATATGCGAAAACGTATATGTTGTTGGCATGATGAGGCAAAAGTACAAGCATATACTACACCGAATCGGAAAACGCGCCCTGCGGCCGACAACTAAAATTAATCTCTTTGGTAGCGTGCGCGCTAGCGCTCTAGCAATAGACGGGACGAAACAAAACGAAAACGCTTTTGTTTATTGGGGGGGGGGGACTTGCCCCGTTCTGTCTTTACTTTGCTTTGTCTTGCAAACATGTAAAGAAAAGAGAATTTAATGCTCGTTTAATGCTGCTCCTCTGTTCGAAACATTTCATGTAAGCGAACGTTATAGTTTTATATCCATCCGAACGAAACATTGCAATATCATACTAAAGTCTGCTTTTGAGTTATTATAAAATCATAAATTATATTTGCTAATGCCACTGGCACATCACATATGATATTGATATGCCAATATTAGTTTAAATTTCAGCACTTTTTCTCAATAAGAAGAAAAAAAAACTGAAGAAAAGAAAAGTTTAAAAGTGTTTAATATAATATTCAATAATGGAATAGTAAAATTCGTTGTCTTGTCACTTGGGACGGCGGACATGAAATTAAATTAATGTCGTCATCTTGGGATCGAGAAGACATTTGTCAAATCTTGCGGCTCTTAATTTTTCATCCTTCCATCTCCTATTGTGGAGCAAGCCGGCCGGCGTTGCACCTTCCCCTTCTTCTTTGTCCCTTAACCCCGAATTATACAAAATGCACGAAGTTATATATCCTTGATCTTTGCTTGAGGCCTTCATCTCATTTTCATTTTCATCCCAAAACATGAATATGGTTCATCTTCATCATCATGTTAAGATAAAACGATCGTACGCACAAGCCGGCTTTTAGACCTATATCAAATGTTGGAAGAGATCTATCTATAATTCACGAAACTCAAAACGAAAATCCGTTTTAATTTAATTAACGATTCAAGTGCCATACCAACGAGTACAACGTCGACGTGGGGGATGAATGCAAAGGGGTTTCATGCTAATTAATATACCAAAGAGGAATATCGCGTCGTTTCGCGAATTCAAAGATTTGCGAATTTCGAATTTCAAACTGAAAAGTTGAAAGTGAAAAGTTAAATTGAGAAGTTCATGTTAACAATGTAAATATTAGAAAATGCATTATTATTTATTATGTTTCGGAAAGTTTTCAAAAATCAAAAATTTCAATTTCATGCCTTAATCCTGCGCCTGAACTACCTGCGGAAGGAAAATTAGGTCGAAACCAAAATAAAAAAAGTCTTCTTCGTGCGGACGGCGTCGACTTTAAACCACCACCTGAAGCGACACTTGCAAAAGTCTGGAAAGCTACCGTTATTTCGTCGTCCTTTGTCGTTCCTTGTCCGCATTATGTATATGCAGTAAATTCAAATACGGAACGACAGAGATGATGAGAAAGAACAACGGGACGAATAAAACTATAAAGTAGGATTAATTTCGAGCTGAATGAATTTCCCAACCAGGACAAGAATTGAAGCTAAGAAGACTACATCCTGCTACCCTAGAACTAGAGTAAAGCAGTCTAAGGACGACGGTGGTTACGATGACAGGCGTCGACGAAAATTATAATTTTTTTTTCTAATACGTTTTATTTTTGTTTTAATTTTTTTTGGTAAAATAAAAGTAAAGTAGGATAAATTTCGAGCTCAATGAATTTCCCAAACCAGGACAAGAATTGAAGCTAAGAAGACTACATCCTGCTACCCTAGAACTAGAGTAAAGAAGTCTAAGGACGACGGTGCTTACCATGACAGGCGTCGACGAAAATTATAATTTTTTTTTCTAATACGTTTTATTTTTGTTTTAATTTTTTTGGGTAAAAAGGTAAATGACCTCAAGGGGTAAGAATTTCTGCTTTTTATTGATGCGAAAACGTAAAGGTGAAAGGAACTCACCTTATTGTTGTTCTATTCACAATTATCCTTTGTTTAGTTAAAGGTGAAAACAGATGGAAATGTCCTTTTAATCACTAGATATATGAGAACGTGTCGAGTCCTTTGTCGTTCGTTTTTACTGAAACAATAAAAAAACATTTGTTATGATGCAAAAATCTTGAAACTAAAAAAATCGGAAGGATAATTTAAGGACATTGGGTAACAAATTAATGAAAATGAAAAATATCGAATATTGTTAGTTCAATTTTTCATTTTAGGATCACAAAAAGTGATTATCAGGAAGCAGGGAGCGAAAATAATACGAAACTTTAATAACAACAGAACAAAATTAAAATTTGGATTGTTCATTCATTGCGTTTTGGAATTGTGATTGCATTTCAGTTGTCTATTTGTCATTATTGTGCTCTCTCTGCTCGTATTATGAAAACAGAATTGAAATTACGAATATATAGCGGGCAGTTGTGAGTGGAATGAAATAGGGATAGGGAATAGAATAGACAAAGAGAATGAGAAACGTAAAACACGGCATCGAAATGAAACAGAATAAATTATGGGGTTGATATGTTGACTGACGACGGATTGACCAGTTTTTCTAATCGAGATCCTCGTTATGCGTTCAACGAATTGGAAAAATCCGCACGACAAATCACATAAAAGAAAAAAACAACCATGGGTGATAAATATTGGGAAAATTGGTAAATTTGTTTGTTACTTTCTGAATTTTTGAAGGTAGAATAAGGAAAGTTAGGTTTTCGGGCAAAATTTCAAAGTTGGGTTTTCGCTTCCCTGAGATAGAAAATGTGGTTCAACGAATTGGAAAAATCTGCACGACAAATCACATAAAAGAAAAAAAAAACAACCATGAGTGATAAATATTGGGAAAATTAGTAAATTTGTTTTTTACTTTCCGACTTTTCGAAGGTAGAGTAAGGAAAGTTAGGTTTTCGGGTAAAATTTCAAAGTCGGGTTTTCGCTTCCCTAAGCCAGAAAATGTGGTTCTCATAGTAGTTATTGATGGAAAGTTGTGTTTTGAAGTACGACAAATATTGAAGAGAAAAATGTGTGAAGGAGCTATAAAAATAATTCAAAATATTTGAGATATTAACGAATAAGTTGAAAAGTTCACAAAATTATTTGTGATCATTTGTGATGAAGGAAAAATGGATACCGGATTTATTTTTTTAGTATTTTTCCAGACGAATATGCAACGACAAAAATTGAATGGAAAAATGTGTTAACGAGCAATAAAATAATTCAAAATATTTCACATATTAATGAATAAACTGAAAAGTTCACAAAATTATTTGTGATGATTTATGATGAAAAATCTGAAACAGGATTAAATCAATTTTCAAATAAAATTAAAAATATAAACTAAAAAGTGCAAACACTTTTTTGGATTGAATCACAAATGCTTCCTTACTTACCTTTCAATATCCTTTTTTTAATCCTTTATATTTTTGCTATAGGTATATAAATACTTGTTAACTTTTATTAATTATTAATAATTTCTACTTATTTCGGTTCACATTTTATTAAAGCATTAACATTTATTATCACTAAACAAAACAGCAATTTTCAAGAATAAAAAAAATTAATTATTCATAATTTTTTAACCGAAACGTTTTTTATACTTTGAAGAACATTTACTTCATATTATCAAGATTAATCAAACAAATTTATGTTTTCACTTATGATTCCGATTGATCTCAAGTTTGTTGAAGGTATAGTATAGATACGTATAATTATGGAATAAGTTGCGCGTCACGTTTCCAGCACGAGGGGCGGCAAGCGACTGAATACTGAACCCGACTGCAAAGCAAACATCGAAGAGAATACGGCGAACTGCGTGCGGTGGCGGTTCGCTGTTTGCACGAAGTGGAAAATGTGCACTATATACACGGCACAATAATGAAACCCTACGCGATTGTATTGTGTGTGCAAATAATATCAAAACAACGGGGTTTTCTATTTTGTATGAAAATCTGTTGAAACTCATTTATAATTGACGTTAATCCGTTTCATTTTTATGAAATTTTGATTTCTAGCAATATTTTACTCTAGTACATTAATAAATTAGTAATTAGATTTTCAGCAAATCCTGATTATCCTTTTATCTATAAACAATATATATAT
>JARJEB010005924.1:0-10522 GCA_030264535.1 Liometoxenus newtonarum
CCAGTTAGGGGCTTCCAAAAATTGCCGTAGCGGCTGGTATTTCACAGCCTCATGGCGAGGTATTGGTTAAAGTTTTCAACTAGCAATAATCGCACCTCGGATAAACCTCATTGGTTACGATATCGCCTCTGCGCAAAGCTAACTAATTTTCTCATTTTTGGCTCTCTTACAGTTGCATATCTATATATTACGGTATAGACGAAACAGCAGCGCCATCTTTGGTTTATGTATATTCCATGTTCTGTAGAAATTTATCATCTTTTTACACACACAAAGCAAAATAGAATTTCAAACGAAATATTAAAGTATGGAACTTAAAATTCATTAAACAATTCTTACTACTTCATTGCTTTACATCCGCATTTACACATTGAAAATACAATGTTCTTTATCGAGTTGCCAAAATAATAAGAAAAATCTAAAGAGACAATCTTCAGTTTTTCTTATAGATTTTTCCTGATAAATATCTTAAGTTTAAGTGTCCCTAGTCCCTGCGGTTATTTTTCTGCATTTCTTATTTTACTTCCTTACTCAAGGTTTAAATTCTTCTTATACATATATCTCAGGCGCAGCCATCTTCTCTTTTACTCTTTATATGATCATTCTATTTCATACATCTTACAAGATTTACGGAATGTGTGGTTCTTGGTGGTAGAGATGTTCCTGATATTCTTGAACTGTTGCACTCTGTTTCTGTTGCTTGCTACAAGTACTAACTGGTGCAATAACTACTGTTGCTCATGCTCAATATATATGTATATATAGAAGATCAGTTAATATAATTGCGCTCTGTTTTCCTCTACTTTTTTCCTCCTTTCATGCGGTTTCTAATATAATTAATCTCAACTCCACTAGTCCACGGCACGGAACAACGACGCAACAAGTCTTTGTGATTTTTTTCTATATTTCCTCTGTTAATATTTTGTTTTTGATTATTGATGAAAACAAACACATATCATTCCATCATGAATTTTAATAAGGGACGAGTCACGGAAACAGATTAACTCAATGATGCCAAGTCGCCCATGGTCAACTCGGTGACGGTCAACTCGGTGAAAATGAAGATTTAAATTGTTATAGCAAAAACTTGTTCCGTCACTTTAAATGTTCATTTTGGCCTAGTTGACCGTAACCGAGTTTACCGTTGTCCAGTTGACCGACGCCAATTTAGCATCGTCGAGTTGTCGCGTACCGACTTAACATGGTCGCGGTAAACTCGGCGAAAATGAAGATTTAAAATATTATAGCAAAAACCTTCTGGGTTCTTTCACTTAAATGTTCATTTTTGCCTTATAGTTGTCCGTAACCGAGTTTACAGTTGTCCAGTTGACCGGCGCCAATTTAGCATCGTCGAGTTGTCGCGTACCGACTTAACATGGTCGCAGTCCTCAATAAATTTAGAGAAGAAAATCAATTCGGCGAAGCTAAGTCGGTGACAGTCAACTCGCCGACGGTCAACTAGGCGACAAATGAAGATTTAAAATATTATAGCAAAAACCTTCTGTGTTCTTTCACTTAAATGTTCATTTTTGCCTTATAGTTGACCATAACCGAGTTTACCGTTGTCCAGTTGACCGACGCCAATTTAGCATCGTTGAGTTGTCGCGTACCGACTTAACATGGTCGCAGTCCTTAACAAATTTAGAGAAGCAAATCAATTCGGCAATGCAAAGTCGGTGACGGTCAACTCGACGACTGTCAACTAGGCGACGATAAACTCGGCGAAAATGAAGATTTAAAATATTATAGCAAAAACCTTCTGTGTTCTTTCACTTAAAAGTTCATTTTGGCCTAGTTGACCATAACCGAGTTTACAGTTGTCCAGTTGACCGGCGCCAATTTACCATCGTCGAGTTGTAGCGTACCGACTTAATATGGTCGCAGTCCTCAACAAATTTAGAGAAGAAAATCAATTCGGCGATGCTAAGTCGAAGACGGTCAACTCGGCGACGGTAAACTAGGCGACGGTAAACTCGCCAAAAATGAAGATATAAAATATTAAATCAAAAACCTTTTGTGTTCTTTCACTTAAATGTTCATTAACGCCGAGTTGACCGTAATCGAGTTTACCATCTTGGAGTTGACCGGCGGCAACTTGACATCGTCGAATTGACTTGCAATCAAATCTAAAAATATTACAGTAGTAGTTTTGACTTTTGGTTATACGTTTAAACGAATCAAAGTGTAATTCTGAAATTATTGCCATTAGCATTATAACTATTATAAGCAAAGGAGCAGTAAACTTCAATCAAAGTATTCTAAGTTGTCGTCATTCAGCTCGATTCTATAAATATGAAGTGCAAATTTCGTACTTCCCTTGCTATGCAATTTGCTTTGTTATTATCTTGATATAGAATTAGTGTTCTAGTATTCTAAGAGAAGTAGTTGCTCAGTGTTTCTAAAGTTAGCTCAACATTTGCATATCAGAAAGTGTGCACTACCTATACATAGACACGAATCTATAATTTCGAACGCCCCGGAATTAATTAATTATATCGAACTGTTCAACTTGTGCTTGCTTTGTCTCATGGCCGTATGCTGGGGAGTTACTGGGGTGTTCCAACAACCCCAAAATCTCGAGCAACTGCACAATTTGCAAGTGAAATATTCTACACATGTTTTTATTATCTAGGTATTAGAAAATTCAAAGTTGAACAGAAGAAATTCTTAGGCACGGTCCTGTTCTGTTTTGCCTCTTTTTAATATGTTTTTCATAAAAATCATCGAAACTGCAAAAAAATTTCAATATACATATTTTCTAAATTATATTATAATTTTGGTTTGTTGGTACACCCGTCGTGCTCTAATAAGTAGGCCTTCCTTAATAAATGATAAAGGATCGAACGACCCGAATCAGTAAGCAAACCGAACCGAACCGATAGAACATGCACATCGACTACATGAAGCGTTATATCATGCTTTTGATCTGATTACCCACCTTATTCCTTCCTACCCTTCCCGACCCAACTTTCTATTAGATCCGTACATATATCAATATACTTCAATTAGGACTTGGGACTATGTACATATCTCTATATAAAGTTCAATAACGTGACGTAAGCCACTTCCAATTTCTTGGGAATTAATTTATACATAGACATAAACTGTGACTTGGGTGGAGGCTTTTCTTGTCTTGGGATGTATTGTCTTGATTGCACTTAGTTGAATCTTGTAGTTCTGTATCTGGGAACTGTGGGAAGAACAGTACTGAGACAGAGCTGGCTGCGGACTATAGGCCACCAAGCGGGCAATCTCTGTCGTGGCCGTTCACGTCCTCTCGTTAACATTGTACATATTTGGTATTTGGTAGAAGCTTTCTAAATTTTTTGTTGTGGGTTTTTGAAATGAAGTTGACATGTTGTTTTGTTTGTCCCTTGGGTATAGTTTGTTTATATGTATAACTAATATTTATTTTCTTGTTGTTGCAGGTAAGTCACAACCTAATCTAAATAACATTGTCGGAAGCCTTTGTTCCAGAACAGAATGAAAATCTATTAGAGTGAGACAAAGCGTAAGTGTTTATATCTTCTTATATATCTTCCCGAATTGGAAAACGATAAATAAAATACTCGGTTGTAACTTCTCTTATAGTCTTGAAGATCTTCGTAAACATTTTAGTCGTAAGTTTACTATACGAGTATTTCTAACTATGGGGACTTGTACAAAATTTGAAATTTACGCCTTCGCGAACTAGTTTTTCTTTTGAAATCTGTTACAAAGTCGAAGCGTAGAACGAGATAAATGCTAAACTGGTTATACTCAATCTGACTGGATATGTTGTACAAAAAGAGAAGCGATGCGAGAAATCGTATAGAGTAGAAATGCTGATGTGTCAAACAAGCAGTCACTTCAAGTATCCTTGGTAGTTGTAAGTGGTTGAATACATTCTCTACTAGGGACTAGCTCACACTCACCGCTTACAAACCGGAAAAGTGAGGTCGTTTCTAGTACGTTGCCCTCGAAAATATCAACCGCGAGGCCGTCCTCCTCTCGATTGACTCTGACTCTTTCAGCTTAGCCTGTAAACGGTTAAATGTCGATGACAGGGGCGTTTTTAGTGGGGGCGGGGGGGATATGAGGGGTTAGAACCCCCCATTCGCTCTTTCAAATCCGTATACATAACAAACACAAACTTTAAAAATAACAATTTTTTGCAAAAATAGTGAATACGTGGCATGAACCCCCCCCCCCCCCATGGTCCGGTCCTGGATACTATACTGATCGATGGCATATATTTTAAACTCTTTCCCGAAAGAGAAAACCATCCATTCTATGCTGACTAATATCCGTATTGATACAAATATAGAACGGGTGACATCGACGCATCCGATTAGCTCTTTTTTGACACTTCTTATTAAAAAATAAATATATACTCTCACAAATCTCGCATCCCTGACTTCGAAAAAGAGATTTTTGATGTGTGTCTATCTGTGAACAAAATTCCGGTCAAAGCAATCAATGTGTACGGATGAAATTGGATCGGAGTCGCGTGTTGCGAATTTAACGCACCGATTTATTTTTATACTTTACACAGCTAAAAACAACTAGAATTGAAATAATATTTTTCTTTTATTAGAACTTCAGTTGATTACAATTATAAAGCGTACAGAAAAACTCAAAGGTAAAAATAATTCTATTTATAGTTGTTGATAGACGTAATTTTACGAGAACTCTTTTTTTGGTTTGATATTGGAAAAACCGTACACAAGCTACGAAGAAAAGTTGTTATCGGCATGTTAGGGGTGTGCACATAACAACAGGCTTACTATAATAGTAAGTGTTGTTATGCTTTCTTTACCTTTCTTTGTGCCCATATACTTAAAGGTAAAGGTAAGTGAAGTTCCAGTTCAGTTTTAGACCGTTTTAGCAGGACGGTCCGGCTAAAAATAGTCCTTCTCCGGTTGTGCTTTCACTTAACCTTAATGAGTGTTTTATTATAACTCTCTTGAAAATATCTACTAACATTATACTGTGAATGTTTTAATAAAGTACAAAAAGTTTAATTTTATTGGAAAAAAATTTCTAGATTTAACAACATTGACATAATGTTGAAAAACAATTTGCGAACATAAAATAATCTGAATTACAATTTATTATTTAATTTTGTTAATCTATCAATTATTCTATCACTAAGTATATTTTGTAAGTGTTCTGTAATCTATAGCATTATCGACAACGATAACTTAGAAATTATTTACGTCGACATGAACTGCCCTTCGAACTATCCCTTCGAAGTGAACTCGTTTTTTGTTGCGACAGCTAACAGAAAAAAACATGAGCTCCGGGAAAATAGCTGAACTAAAGAATTTTGGATTTTTTCTTTCTTTATAATTATAAGTATACGTTTTGTGGTTGCGTCTGTATTTATTCTTGTTTTCTATTTTGGTAAGAGGATTGACGGGCTTTTATTAATTTATTTGCGGTTGGTTTATGCCTAATTTAATTATTTATTTATGTGTAGCTAATTAAGTTACGACCATAAATACATAAACTAATAAATATCAATAAAAGTATGTGAAATTTGACTATTTGCAGCTAGAAGTAGGTACTTACCTACTAAAGTGAAAATTTCTTTTTCAGAAATGGTTTTTAAATTCATAGCTTTTCAAGAATTTCTTTCTAGTTTAAGTTTTTTTTTTGGAGGGTTTCTATAAAATTTTACTCAAAAATGTGTAAATTTACATTACTTGATTATCAAATATGTAATTTCTAAAAGCGTGTGCTGGTTTTGTATATGTTTGCAAATAGAATAGCAAATAATATATACAAAGTCAATTCAAAGATATATAATATGAAATAACATTGTGATTGTGGTAGCTACCACGATAAAAGCCACCCCAATGAGACCTCAATTAAGCCCCAATAATCCTTTAATTACCTTTACTGACGTAGGTAAAAACTATATAAATGCTCACAAACGATATTATTATATGCGCATTATTTCTTTTTCTCGTTTTGTTTGCCATTCGTGATTTTTTTAAATTTTTATTTTTATTTTCCCCTAACTTTAACTTTATATTACATTTGCCTTTCTAATTTTCTGAAAATCAATAAAAATTTATAAGTAGAAATTACAATACACGTAATTAAAATTTTGAAAATATATATTTATTGCTAAAAAATTGTGTTTCATTCTTCATTTGTTTTTATTTTATTCAACTTTCCTATTAATTATTTTATTCCACTATTTTTCCATTCTCTTTTTATCCTTTCTGGTCCTCACTTCATTGTATTTATTAAAAATAGCTTTTCCTCCACCAAAAGAACTAATAACGTAACTTAAATCAAAAAAGTCTGAACTGGAAACAAAAAAAAAACTCTAAAAGTCAAAAATGGTTTCGGATGCTAAATCATCTAAAGAAAAAAACTAATAAGTTTACTTATTTTAACTTAAATTTTGTACTTATTAATACTGGCTCGTAAATTTACTGTAATTACTTCTTAAATTCGTTTAATTACCCGGGTTTATAATAATTTTCGGAATATATTTATATAAATTGATTGATTTCTTTTTTCTGTTACAGAAAACTAATTTAAGCTTATATATTTATTTCTGTTCAAGGGAATCTATATTTTGTCATTAGTATCGATTTTTTATATACCTAAACAAATTCATCCATTTAACCATACGTACTGTGCACACACACACACACACACACATACACACACACACACACACACACACACACACACACACACACACACACACACACCCGCAACTGTATAATATCCATATATAATACTCATTTAAGCTTACACTTTAGATTAAAATTTCGTTACATACTGAATTTTAATCGAATGAAAGAAAATGAAATCTGTAAGAATTAAGCTATTGATTATTAGAATGATAAAAAAATTAAATTTTGGGTCACGTGGAAGTTTCTTACGACAAATCGCTTACTTTTTCTAGCTGATCAAATTAAAATACATTTCTAAAGTGTATGGTAGGAAACCCCAATTGCGGTGCTCAAAGTGGCCGACGTTTGAACGTGAGAGTAGCAGTGTTTAAAAATAATGATTAACGAGAAATCAATGAATTTAATAACATTTATAATGGTGAGTGATTTAAGTTGCACTCCCAAACCTTTGTTAATTTCGTTCCGGTGATACTTCCTAGCGCATGGTGCACTGGTGACACTGGTTGATCGGGTTTTTCTGCGAAGGGCCAGTGCTCCCTGTTTTTATTTTATTCATATTAAATATCCTGGTCCGATTTTACAGCACAGTCCGTCCCTGGTTAATACTTACCGACGTCTCAAGGTTTGTGCACCAAATTGTTCTAGATTAGTTCGCAGTTCTTAGATTAGTAAGTGTAATAAAAGAACAAAAAATTCTTATTTATCATTAAAATAAATGTTAGAAACGAATCAATATGTTACAAGATTTGCTATGTAGGTATTGCTGTCATAAAATAATTAAGACAGAAATACTATATATTTGCTCTTGAAGGAAAAGTTTTGTTTTTACATGAATATTTGATGTGGTAAATGGTGAATTTTTTCAGCGTCTCGTCGGTTTATTTCATATACGCTCAGTTTACTATAAGTATAGATATTTCTCTCATTGCTTGAAATACACTCACTGGCGTAACCACGTTGGGGGCTCAGAGGGCTAAAGTCCCCCTCGAGCCATCGTTCTACTGTTTAAATTAAGAAAATTATATGTATTTTTGGATTCCAGCGCCCTTCAGCCCCCCCACCCCGCCCGCCTAATGAGGATCTGGTTACGCTCTGAATACACTATACAGTTTTAAGGTTTGCAAGTTCGTTTTCTTTATTTCTTATTCTCATCGATTTTCCTTGATTATCTTATCGCATTTTTTTTTTGTTTTATTTGCTTCGTGGATTTACTATATATTTTTCGTCCATGTTGAACTTAATGACTTCAGACGTAAGTTAATGAAAATAATTATAAAACCTGAAAATACAATATACAACCTGAAAGGGATTATCTATATGAGTAAGAAAGATTCATAGGAATTTAACAATAAAAAAGTATCCAAAGAATTAAAAACAATTTAAGCCGCAAGGATTTAAATACGTACATAAAGACGAAATGGATACTCTTAAGATGATCCTTCCATGAATTTGATTAACTACTAGGTATTAAATAAACACAGATGTTATAAACTTTTATTTCCAAAACATTTACGAAAAGGCAACTTTGATAGGTCGGGCAAAAATTTAGACGTTTTCTATAAATCTCGCTTTCATAAGTCCGAAAAAGTGGTTTTTAGTGTGTGGCGCACAATTTTCGTAAATTTCCACCAAAATTATTGAATTCCGAATTTCATTTCGTCTTAGGTATATTTAATTTTTACTTTCCGGCCAATTCCTAAAGGTATGTAGGTATAGGAAAGATAGGTGATCAGGCAAAATATCGAAGTCAGATTTTCGACGGATCTCCACCAATCTCGCTTCGCTGAGTCCGAAAAAGTGATTTTTGGAATGATGTGTGTGGCTGTGAGCAAGATTGCGGGCAAACCAAGCAACGTATCGGGATGAAATTTGATATCTCGGCAGCTGTCCCTCCCAGTTGCACCTGGCCATTAAAGAAGAAAGTTGATTTTAGCATGAAACTATCTATATATTGGCCAAACGTGCTTTGAATTTCCTAAAAGTTATGCCAATAATATTTCTTCTTGGGCTAAGGGATCAAAATTACAATTACTGTCGACCAGTTCTACAAAATAGTAGTGTGTATAGTCGGAAAGTTGTGCGGTGCGAATCCGTACCGATTTTTTTATATTTATGAACTCGAATTTTCAAATTATCAGGTCGTATCAGTTATTACAAATTTTCCATCAAAACCTTTTTCTCCTTTATACAAAATACCCAATGAAATCTAATATAAAGAGTGAGCACCCTTTTATTACTAAAAATGCAGAAACTGCGGAAAAAACTCTAAACTCTAAATTCTATTTACATTTGCTTCCTAACAACGTAGAAAACTTTTTTTATAATTATCGCCCGCAGTTGCGAGTTGCAGCGCATGCAATAACACGAAATGGACTTGTTTAATTAGTAACTTGTTTGGATGCTGTTGTTGTTGTTGTTGTTGTTGTTGTTGGGTTGTTGCTGTTATTGTTACTGAAAATATTAGCGATCGAAACAACCCACAGGAATAGCCCAGATAAAGAGAAACAGATGTGAAAACTGAAACCACAAAATTCGTTGCAATTAAACTGAATTACCAACGACGCGTATTCACTGATGACATTAATGAAGCGACGCTCTCCCACGTCATATTTGTACATACGCAAATCCGTAGACTGAAAACGTAATTATAACTGTACGAAAATGAACATTTAGTTAGTTGCTGCACTTTAAACAATAAACACCTACAGCTTTCCATAATACAGAGTCTTCTATACAACTACAAAACTTTTCACAGTATTCAATTTGTTTTTGTCTATTCAACAGTTTATGTGATTTCAATTTGTTGTTTTAGGGGCACTCGGTAGTAACTATTCTAAATTTTATTAACTCTCTGCCTCTGTTATCACTGAGCTTAGTAATAAACAATAAGTTTGTGAACATGTATTATTGTTTTGAATTTTGCCGCAGTAGCATAGCGAAATAAAGCATAAGTTTACACAATATATTAAACAACATCACACCACATGACGTGGAAATAACAAGTTGTGCCCCAGCAGCGTAATAATTTCTAATTCCACCAAAGTTTCTGCATTTCGTGTAAATTTAACCAGGGCCGTCGCCAGACTCGATCGCGCCCTGAGGCAGAAATGAAATGACGTCTCTTGCCGCAGGTTATGTTACACAATATTAAACAGTATCACACCCCATGACGTCGAAATAACTAGTTGTGCCCCAGCAGCTTAATAATTTCTAATTCCACCAAAGTTTATGAATTAGATCTGACCAGGGCCGTCACCACCTCCTTGCCGCATGTTATGCTACGCCCAGAGGCAAACTCCTCAATTTTAACCCTGACTCCTGACGACGGTACTGGATCCAACCGTTGCTTTCTAACGGTTGACAGAAGGTTGTAGTATGTTTCAACTAGTCGGCTTAATATTGTTGACGCAGAACGCTTCAGGCTTGCTAATACCAGCAGCATCATTGTATTATTATCGATATAGGTACTAGTAAAACTAGTAAAACCACCGCTTACACAAAGGTCATGTATATATAGCTATTTAAGTAACTAGAATTCTAACAGTTTAGAAGTCTCATTGTAATTAAAATCCATGCAGTAGGTATGCCACATGAAGTTAGCAACTTCATTTACAGCCATGAACAACTAGTAGTAGCTGTGATTTTACTTGTTCCTACGCGTGTATATTTGTTTGGTGAAACTCCCTGCAGTGTTGGCATACATAATTAAATAGAATTAATTTCTATGTGCCGGATTTTAGGTAAGTATCCTTTTGTAATTATTACAGGTACAGTCGACTGAAGACAACAAAACTCCTGGTAGGTGTGGTCAAGGTCGCGTTAGTAGGGTTGGTACAGTCAGAACAAAAATTATTTTTGTGGCATATTTAATAAATGTGACACAA
>JARJEB010005937.1:0-13899 GCA_030264535.1 Liometoxenus newtonarum
AGCCGGAGACAATTGTGTCGACTGTGTTCAATAGATGTATATACTGTCAATGTTACATGTCATAGAAACAGTCGTCTATCCAAAGTAGTCTGGAATGAGAAGTGTTGTCGGCGATATGATAACCCGTAGACGGGCCCTATCACGAATGCAATGAATTGTAGTAACTTAGAAATGCATAAAAAAAACACATGAAGTCTCACCCCCACGAAAACGTCTCACACTCGAAAGGGTAGAGTAGGCGAAGGATATACATACATATATGAATATATCATTAGACTTATTAATTAAGCTAGGCTAGGCCAGGGGTGGGCAGACTTTCCAGTGAGAAGAACCAAGTTGTTGAGAAAACATGAAAACGAAGAAATCAGAGAGCCAATTTTTATTTGTAACTTAGTAACTTAACTGAAATTTTGAAATTTTTATTGTTGGTGACCAAAAAAAAGCTCTCTCAATCGTAAATTATATCCTCCGAGAATATGCAGTGACGAAAAAAAAAGGCTCTAAAGTCTCCAATTTTCAAAGAGCCGCAAACGCTATGCAAAGAGCCGCATGCGGCTCGCGAGCCGCGCTCTGCCGACCCGTACCCTAGTCGAACTTATACGTTTCTACCTCACGAAGACCAGAACCACGAAGACGAAGATTACACCTACAAATACGTATAGAAATAGTTTGGGTACAGGTTCAATAATGTCATAATAATTTCTCGAGGCGACCTTTACGCGGCGTTTACACCAGCAATTAAATATCAACGCTGTTTTAGCGACGGTGTGTGGGGGGGGGGGGGGGGGGGTTAATATTCATAACACAAATTTAGAAACTCTGCCTGATGCTTGCCGTCCGTTGACTCTGCACAGTAATGACGGGAAAATTTCGTCGTTTCGGATTAATTAAGTGTCGCCTCATAAATGTAATAAACAGTAATGTATTTGTGACACTCTGTCAGATATAATTATTGAGACCCATCGTAAATAATCAACGGATAATGTTGCGCAGGCAGTTAGGGATATTATGTCGTAGTAATATTAAACAGCACGTATTGCGGTTTGGCTTTGGTGTTTGGGTACCTCTCATTGCATAAGTAGGTATAGAACCACTTGTAAGTTTATGTGCAGCACTGGATGCGAAATCACTAAATTTTATTAATGATTAATCCCTAAAAGGATCAGTGAAGAATTGTCGATTTCCCTCAAATTCCAAATTTCGTTGAGAACGTATTTCTGAAAGCCATAAACGAAGAAAGCAGTTATATTTTCAACAAAACATAATTTTTTCCATAGTATTACAATTGGATGAAAATCATTTAAGGGAAATTGCAACTTGCTTAAAAATCAATTAAATTCACATTTGGACTGACAGACTCCATTAAAAGTGTTTACAATTTTTTTCTTCTTTGAATGACAATCTAATTATCGATTTATTCCTTGAAAAATATGTTTTATAATTGGAAATTTTATGTTTAAATTCACGAACTCAGGAAATAAACATAATAAATCGGTGCGCAGCGCACAACTTCCGGACCACAATCACCACGATTTCGTAGAAATCGTCGATCTTGAAGTTATTTTGATAGAAAAATGGAAATTGTACAGCAATTTATATAGTGATATGAATAGGTAATCATTGTTATTTCAACTTTCCGATGAGGATTGGTTTAGCAGTTGGTTAGATTCACAAATCGAAGTGCATAACGTCGGACAGTTGTGCTGTGCGTGCCCGTACCGATTACCGGGTACTGGTGCCAAGAGACTCAAAAATAAAATTGGAAATGAAAACAGCATCCTTTAACTTTATTTATTCAAATAATTCGAAATAAATCTGCACTGGGGACCCACATACCAAATTTCATCCTCTACATTATTTTGTTTGCCCGGAATTTTGTTCACACACAGCAGCAAACAAACAGACGGACACAATATATCTACTGTAATTCAGAAACTAAAAATAAAACTTTTTGTGAATCTGATGGAAACCTTGTTTTCTTGGATGGTTACGTACTCACGCACGATCAGTATAATGATAAAATTGTCGAAAAAAAAATCTTCGTGGTAGGAAATATCGACTATAAACGGTTTGGGATTACCGGCTCTTTTAAAGCATAATTTCTAATGAATATTTGAGCATTGGAAACGAATCGTCTAGATAACGTTATTATAGGGACAAAAGGTCAATGATATAAGTCATGTATTATCGATAGAAAAGCAAACGGTTTTTTTCCGCTCATCCGCTCATCCGCTCACCCACTCCGATCGGATGGCCGTGATTTATTTATAAGCGTCCCTCCCGATTTCCAGCAGGCATATCGGGATCTATATACAGATATAAGCGACAAATGCACGCACATAAAGTCGTGAGGGAGAGAGAGGGAGATAAAGAGTCCCGTACGGTCCACATCATGTGGAGGTTTTCGTAATGCTGACAACGGCAGGAAGAACAGGAAGAAAGACAATATTCCGTTCAACATTGAACTACGTGTTTTGTGTGCGGCATCGGTGAAACTGAAGTGAAACGTTCCAAGCACGATGCGAGAGGCAGAGAAGAGTGGTCGCGCTCGAACGACGCCGGCAATGATGTGAAGGGGCGGCACGTATTTGCTTTATGACACCTGTTTGATGCCGCACAAGCCTACACATTCCTTTTGTATAACCCATCCGTACAAGGCTTTTTATGCGATTTCCTGTCGGTTATAGAAGCACATCGAATACCATCTCATGTATGTTCGTCTCGCATTGTTAGGATAAATACATAAGTGTTCTATCTCTCTATATTAGTAAGCAACACCCGATTGCAGAACAAACAACAACAGAATAAATGACATGACATGACAGAAATGAAGCAGTTAAAATACAAACAAAAGACTATTATTTGTCTATATTTATTCATCGTTCTCAATTTTTTACATGAAGATATGACTGTTCCATCAGTAAACATGTTTCTTTCATAAATGTTGGAACGGAACGCTTAATTTTAACGTTTTTAACTTTAAATTGAGGTCAAAAAGTGGTTTTGTTTTACAGATTGACGACTTTATCTTCATATATGAATTGACAGATGTGCAAAACGCCAAAATGTAATACGAATCGACCTGTTAGGTTGCATGGTACAAAGTTACCCAGAATAAATTTGAATTGTTCCCCTTTTCCTTTCACCAAGTAGGTGCAGTGTAACCTACACAAAGGTGTTGAATTTGATGGTTGATGTTGGCGCAATTGAATTTGACATTTGTAGATTTAAACCGACTGTGAAAATAACAAATAGGTAATATCGAGAGGCCCAATAAGCTCCGAAAGCGAATCGTAAAATCCGGGGAATGTTCCACTTTGTGTGAGGAAATGATAGCCAAGAATTGGATTCATTCGACCGACGGCACGATGTTCAAGCTTGGTTGGATACGAGGTGCCACTACTCGTATAATTCTTTAACCAACATTACAGAAAGAAAGAAAATTTTAGACATTTTTCCAACTCTTCAAATTGTTTTATTTCCTTGTACAAAAATAAAATTAGAATGTGATCTGGTTTACTGTTATTGTTATTCTTCTTTCTAATCTAATCAACTTTGTTTGATTAATCAAACGCAATGGAAATTACACTTTATTGCTTTTCTGAAAAGTATCACGACATTTGAAATAATACAAGGATCTCTAATTCTTTTATTTGTCGTGCTTTATTCTTGTCTTCGCATAGTTATAATGTTTTGTGGAAGAATTGGGGAGAGACGAGACGAGTCCCCAAATTAGAAAACAAATTTTCTTTCCACAAGCGTTTATATCTCCAGGTCACGCCACTTAGAATTTTTAATAACGCGCTTCTAGCTCGCTAACATTTACCTGAATTCGCGGGTGCAATTTGTTCAAGAACGCAATAATTCGTTAAAATCGGACAGAAACATTTATTACAATCACAACGCAATAAATAAGGTTTTAATGGCTTTTGTAGCTTATTGTTTTTGGCATAGGAGAAAGACTTTTCTTCGTTCGTCATCAACTCCTTACTTTTTCCTTGCTTCCAACATGGATTACGTAGTTGGCTTGTAAAATCGAGTTTTAAAATCTTTTTCATGGAACATACGGGAAACAAAACGATAGATAAGTTTAATAAGCAGAACGTGTCAAAATCGAATAACGCTGTGGAAATTGAAAAAGTAAACAAGTAGGGCAATAAAAAGGTGGTGCATGTTGTACGTATGATTGGATTTTCCGATTGTGTATGTACCTATATCGAAATGTGTCTGGCTTAGTAATAAACTGAATGTTCCAAAAACATTTTTTAAATACATATTAAAAAAAATTAAAAAGTTGGTATACCTAGATTTCGGTTTTGTTAGCACAACAACAACTTTGGAGATTTTTCTTTATCCAGTTAATTCTTTTTCTATGTCTCACTGTGTATTTTGATAGTTCTTTGGACTTAAATTACGAGTTGAAATGATTCGATGAGGGTTAGTGCTGTACCAGCTCGTGTAAGGGACCTTGTCAGTAATAAACATCCACAAGCCCTGAGTTCATCACATTCCCAAATATACTCTCCTGCTACATATGCACTTCACTAGATCCTTCTAAATACACATTTTCACTGGTAGAGTACATTATTTTCACCCTCGTGAAGAACAAAAAAACGCGAATAACATAAAAAGCTCTTACACATTTACAACAAACAAAATATGCACGCATGGTGGAGTTGTATAAAGACTTTAATCGTAAAGAGTACACAGGAAAGAGGGAAATATTAAAATTTTAATCTTTGCTTCACGTTGCGTAACTTGTAAAATGAAGTTTCCTTGCAGCTTTTGCAAAATTCGTATTCGAGTATTTAAGCCGCAATATCCAACATCTCGAATAAATTTTTTCATCTTCTCATCTCGTAATTAATGAATAAATCTTTCTTGCTGATGCACGCCTGTTTAATCTTCCACTTGAATTCACTTAATTTACACCGGTAACTATTATTTATTTCAAGTTTGTTCACTTTATTTTTGACTTGGATGTGCAAGTGGAAAGTTTCAAAACTTTATAATATAAACATCAAACAAAGCGCAATTTTCTTGACAGCTTACTGGAAAATTATTAATTCCATCTTATGAGATAATCTTTAGATAAAGTTTTTAGTGCGGCTTGTTATTAAAGACGCGAAATTTTGTTCATAATAAAATTTCAATTGAAATATTTTATTTGGTTTTGAATATGTACTCAGAAGTAGCCTAATGACATCATATGATTTGACTTTACTATCCAATTTCCATAAACAAACAGAAAATGAATTAATTATTTCAAAAATCAACATGCAATAGCTTTCTTTGCTTTGTAATATGGAATATTTTTAATAACGCACAATGTAAATTAATTGTTACGTCACATTATATGAAGCCGACTATAATGATAGTGTTAGCTTGTTGTTTTCGTATAGATATAGACAAAACGTTTAAAATTACTAATTATTGTGTTTGCAACAAGCCGGCAAACCATCGCTTTCAACGCGGCAGTATCGCACGGAATTGACTTATAAAGAGGTGTTCATTACACATCGTTCTATTTGCATGTTACATGTTCTTAAAACAACCAAATAAAGCTTCATTTCTACATATTTTCGTAGTAATTACACCAAAATACACTTTCCAATTAACTCCTAAATGCAAATGTGCTCGTAATAATTTTCAAGTGGTTGTATTGGCCACGCATTAAAATTATATTGCAAACGTGAAACTGGAACTACTAAATTTCGTTTGAGCATTTTTATAGCCTTAATATTTCATTCTCTAATTTCGATTCGAATTAAACGAAACGATTAAATCTGAAATTAATATTTTTTGCCTCTGCATACTGCATACCTACTTGTGTAATAAAAAAAAACGAAGGGCAGGAAATGAAGGTAGAACGGATGCAGACTTACAATACGACCCCGAACGTAGAAATGAACACAAAAAGTACCAAACGTTTGAAATTTATAATTTAGCCTTAGCACTAACGGGAAGCATGGTCCACCAGCTGGAGAGATCCCAGTTCAGAAATCGATGCGTTAAATTCGCACCACACAACTTTCGGACAGTATTTACTAATCAATTTGGAACTAGTCTATCACTATCGTAAAAGTAATTTTGTTCGGCATGTGGAAATTGTGCTGAAATTCCGATCAAAAAAGTTGGAAAATAAAAAAAAACCAAGTTTAAAAAGTGTTTTAGTACTTCTGCTGCGAAAAAATCGTAGTTTCATGCAATTAAAGTGAGTCATTTTAAATATTTAAGATCGTATAGCTTCTCCCCCTTGGAGGTCATTTTGCCAAGAGTCAGGATCAATTTTTTTCAACGATATTAAATATGTGGGTGAATGATTTTCACTTTGAACACGTCATAAACTAGGTAGTTATTTGATATTCCAAAATTACCAATGTATTGTTTCTTTTCCCTTGACATGATGAAAATTTATTTTAACAGGTAATACGAGTTTTATTGGATGTGCATTGTACGTTGAGAAAATGGAATTGCATGAAAATATCATTCGTGATGTGTCATACCTAAAATCGATGCCGTTTCGTTACTCGAAACGAACGTTACCATGCAGTTTCAATTCTAGTGAATAACCTAGAGCACGGGTCGGCAGACCGCAGCTCGCGAGCCGCATGCGGCTTTTTGCATACGCGTTTGCGGCTCTTTAGACATCAACTCGGACATAACAAAGCCTTCAAAATCGATAAAAGGTTAATGTTTCAACTAAGTTTTAAATAAAACGTGGCTCTCTGATATCTTCGTTATCATGTTTTCTTCACAACTTGGCTCTTCTCAATGGAAAGTCTGCAGACCCCTGACCTAGAGTCCTAGCGTATGTATAGAAAAGACAGAAATACAAAACCCAAGTATACATTTGAAAGTAAGGAAAAATAACTGAAAAAGTGTTTATCTTGATATCCAACCTGTATGTAACTTTGACACATTATTCACAAAAAAATCATTGTCCTCCAGCTGGAGAGATGCCAGTTCAAAAATCGATGCGTTAAATTCGCACCACACAACTTTCCGACAGTATTTACTAATCAATTTGGAACTCGTCTATGTCGCACATTTATTTCCGAAATTAGTAAAAGTGATTTCGTTTGTATAGCCAGACTTTCAGGCTGCTAAAGCACCTCAGGAATTGGAAATAAACGTACCGAAGAAGTGTCGCTTGCGTGTCACTGATTACGTAATAATATCATAAGCCATCAACATCAGAGGTGACTCTCGTCATGTCTATCTGCCTATGGCAGTTTCCATTTCGCATACATACATACATTCATAGGTATGTTCTAGCTAGAAATATGTGACGCTGACATTCACACAAATCTACACGGGGAAAATGGGAATAGAAACGAACAGCAAGAAGGAACGGTTTGGGAACGAACAACATGCTCATGTTAGGATAATACGCCTACGAATAGACGGGATTCGCGTTAACATTTATAAGTCACATTGCACTTGGGTATCGCACCTTCATGCTTCATAGCGAAAACATCTGAAAAATTAAATTCAGACTTCACTTCTGTTCACTTCAATTCCGTATATAGTTCTTTCTATTCACTCTATTGCTGTGGAATAAGTAGAGACGGTACATATCCTACCGAAATGGTTTTGATATTGTAGCACGACCCTCAGCGTCAATTTTCAATGCTATTTTATACGATGTTTTGTATATGCCATCGTATTATATCTTGAGGGATAAGCACATACAAGAATGAAGAAAAAGTCAAAAAGCACAAAAATGTCATGAGGGGGAAAGATGATTCCTCGCTCGTTCGGCATTCATACACAGTATATTTTTATGTATTTCGATAAGTGACGAAATGATGGCTAAAATGCCAAAAGTGGTACCTATCAGTTTGAATACAGAATTGACGCATAAAATGAAAGAAGCTAAAGCCAAAGGTTCGTGCTAAATTCAATGAAATTCAATAAATTGGTTTATTCAGTTTATTCTTGCGTTTATATTTTGATGGTTACTATGTGTTGCACTGTTGAGGGTTGTTCAGAAATTGTTATATTCAGTTTTCCGTAAAGAAGCGAAAACTTCATTTTGTAAATTGTTACCGGTGAATTCAGCACAAAAAAAAAATTTTCTTGTTTTGTTATATTAGATATTTCTAGTTTCTATATTCATGCATATTCAGGGCACCTGTTGTTTAAATATAAATTGTTTATTTAGGACCGAACGTAAAATAAAAATCAATTTAAGAGTGTTTACAAGCACCAAAGGTTTGTTCTGTACTTAAAAAAATAAGATGTTCTATTGAACAACAACGTGGACGCTTGTAAATTATACTAGTGTTAGCTTTATTTCTTCCTGTTAGCTTTATTTAGCTAGTGTACATAATTAAACCGCAAGTTTGAAATTGCGCGCCCTTAAACTATCGATTTCTGATTTAATGAACCCGTCAAGTTGGTGTAGGCTATATGTATAAGAAGGATTTAAATTACACGTGCAAAGTCTTCAAAATTCAGAAATTGAATAGAGATATCACAATTATACCAAAAACAGAACCGGAATACTTATACAAAACCAAAAAGATGATAAAGGATTCCGAACAGTTTTCGAATTCTGATGTGACTCCTGCACTAAAAGAAGGGAACACTTTAAATTGGGCGAATTACTAAATGGCATGACAAAATGAACATTTTTAAATCAGCAAAATAGTTCTGTCATATTTAACGAAGGGAATCTTATCCTCTTTCGTGACTGTCATTCTCATTTCTCGAAAATACATTATTAAGTTCATGAAAAACTTTATAATGTCCTTCATGTTTTCTACTGACAAGAATTGCAATTAATGTGATTTATTTCTTACGTATTGATGAAACAATACGTAAATACACAACTGAAATTTATCTTTCTTAAATGAAAGGTGTTTCTCCTTTCTCGTGGGCAAGTAGTTAAGGTTAATGCTCGGTTTTAAAGTTTTATGGTTTCGCTTTTAAAACGTCTATTATTTACAGGTACCTGTTCAGTTTAAGTGAAACTGCATTCTCTCTCAAAACGGAATTTATTTGACATGCCGGAAACGCGCCAAGCTCTATTTCGACATTTGTTCGCTTAGAACAGGGCTCGGCAGCCTTTCGAGTGAGAAGAGTCAAATTGTGAAAGAAACGTAATAATCAAGGTTGAAAACATATTTAAAACGTTGACCTTGTATCGCTTTTGAAAGCTTTGTAATGTGTGAGTTGATGTCTGCCGACCCCTGGTTAAAGGGTTGGGTCATCAATTTTTAACTTTGACTAGTTCTACACTAACACAGGGTGTCGCAATCAACAATAACAATTATATTAGCTATCCAAAGAAATGTGAGGTATGAAAATTGTTAGAATTGATGCAGCAGGTTTAGGAAATTCTGCAACATTTTGTATATTACCAAATTTTAAACTTAGTTTGTTGTAGTATACATTTCGTGAACCCTATGCCAACAAGACGACTATATGATGTTTTTATATAGATATAAAACTGCCGTCTCGTATGAATGTACAGAAGGAAGATTTAAATGTTGCATAAAAGAATATTTACGATAATAGGGAAACAGTGGAGCAGTAGATGTAGATGCCATTACGTACAATCATAAATAAAACAAGGAAGAAAAGATATGGTAATATCCATATTCGTCATCTAAATATTTATGTAACAATATTACGTGAAATTAATATTTTGCTAGAAAAATGTGTTTGTTTTAGAATGAAATGAATCCAAACAAAACTTAATGGAATATGATGGAGAAAGCAACACAAAAAAATAAACGAAGAAATTCATACAAATAGGTAGGGAATCAAAGTTCAGTAAAAAAGTAAAAAGTGTAGGCCATTTTTTCGAGACCTCGAGAGTCATATTAAACAAAATTCTTTTTTTCTGGCAAACGGATTTTCGTTTCGTTTCTTCTGACGTGCCTGAAATTTAACGCGGATTACTCGCCTTATAAAATCCCCATTACACTGCTTGTTAGTGGCTGTAACCTTACATTAGAAAGCATATCCCCTTGGCTTTATTATCTGACCAAGTTTATGGGCCAGTTTTATTCGGCATTATAAAACCATATTTTATTAACTTGCACCTTAAGGGCGTCCGAAAGATATATGGTCGGTGGTTGTTTTACGTTTTGTAATGGTATATATTTTCTAAGGTATCTATAAAATAGCAACTGGACGCTTTCGATTTATCAGTTTTGTGTTTTGGATTTACGTAGTTGTTCGTTGATGGGGCTGTATCATTTGCAATTTGGATGTTCGTACATACCCGATTTTCCGTCGGTTTTATATTGTGTTGGAATGAAACCCAGAAAGCGAAGGACTAAGCAAAAGAGACGGAAGTGAGCGACTTCGATTTTCCAAAAAGCAGCACCACCTGAACCTTGATCGTTTAGGTTTAGCGAGTGAAGCAAACGTCGAAGAGGAACCCAGCGTATTGGCATGACTGCATAAAATCGTATAAAATACGCGGACCAAGAAGTTCTTTATTAAATAATAAAACTGGATGATGTCTGCGTGAAATTAGCTCCTGAACTAATTAAAAATCCCCAGGTCTGGGTCGGTACGGATAAATCAACACTAGTCCTTGTCAGCAGCTCGCAACTCCCCGTACGGGGCTTGCCACGACTCAGAGCCTTGATTATTCATAGTTTATTCTTATTTTACGCAAGCACTTTTTGCTCGGAAGCTTTATTGTAATTTACTCAGGCCAGGACGCGGGCAATAAATTTTATTTATTTGGAATAGGTCGTGATGGCCGCCCGAGTTTTGAGCTCGTATTTTTGTCCAGGATTAAGATATTACGTTTTGTTTCAGTTAACTACAAGCATAAAGCGAATAGTATAGAAGTTTCCGTTATTCCGTTTTGTCGCGAAATCCAAGTCCTAGAAATGAATATCACGATATGGGTGAGAGAATGTTCCGTGGATGCCTTGCTTCTCCATATCCTGGGCGTCCACATCCGTTGTTGAAAATACATTTGTCGAGTATCATTTCTATGCTAAGTTCAGATGAAGTTTGGTGTGGTGATCCGACCACTCAAGCAAGCCATATCCCGCTCCGCTTAGCTTGTGTTTTCTCGTTGGTAAATATGTTGTTTATCCCTAGGGATCACATAAAAGTGATCCAATTATCTCCCACATCGTCAGCCAGCCAGTACAGACGGACACGGACCCGAACGTGCTGACCCTCAAAAAAACTCTTAGAGTAAATTTGTAAATGTTCACGTAGAAGAGTACCTATACCTACACACTAGCTCACGTCATCTTGCACGTGATCCTCTCTTTCGACGTCGCAAAGCTATAAACTTATGCATTAAAAAACCGACCATTCAATAAAACTACTTCGACTCTTCGCATTGGATGACATGCATATATTTTTCATTTGCTGGTGTGGCTACTAACATCAAACTTCACGTGCTATCACAACCCATCACTTCTCATGATCATCATTTGCTTTATGGAGCTGTACGAAAAGAACCATTAGAATGAACAACCCAAAGAACCTATCCTTTTTATTAGTTATTTCGCATTTATGCAAACAGATACATTACATGCAGGTCTATAAAATTGCTTTACTCGTCAGACCATTGGATTTTATTATACATGTGCCGGCCAAGTAGGTACTTAATCAAAATTGAAAGCAAATTAAAGATTTTTCCAAAAATAACCTAGACTTTGCTTAGATTTAATTAAATGGCAACAAATGCTATTAAATTTCACTTTTGATGGTAAATTCAATTTTATTGTTATTCATATTGTTGATAAGATACGCAACGTCTATATTAAAATTCGTATCTGACGTTCAAAAACCAAACCAAACCAAAGGAAACCACGAAAACATTAACCAAGAGCGTAAAGTTTAGAGGCACAACTTCAATTAGCTGGAGTTGTAAGGAGACTGACGAAAATCGTTGTGTTGATGAGAGGACGAATGGTACGAATTTTAACTCAGACCTTGCATATCTTGTTCCATACCTACCAAAAATCAACGTGTTCAAAATGTTTTCCATGCATGGACGCGAGTATATAACGGCAATATTTCATTTCTGGCAAAACAACAAAAAATGTTTAGGCAACGGCTTGATTGGATTTCGAAAATTGCAAAATCTTTATATCGAAACGAACAAATGAAACTGTGATTGGTTCGTGGCAGTTTGCTGTGTAAATGTTTTATCATTTGATCAGGATATGTTTCAACAAACTTTATTCAAATTCAAAACAACAGATTTATTTTTGTTTCCATTTATGTAGAATGTAATTAAGTGCATTAGACAAGCTAATTGACTTTGCTGATTCCTAATCTATCAGAACTATGTCAGTGCCTACATTATCCTAATTAACATCGATCCCTACTCGAATTTCCTATTAAATTTTATAACATACTCGTGCTGAACGCACGTGAACCGCTCCCGAACGTCATCATAAAGTCCAAGTTAGTGCCCAAATTATTACAATTCGGGATACTAAATGTGCAGAAACTTTGCACACATTAAAGGACAAAATATCCCAAGATGATGTAAACTTAGACGTTCGATAATATAAGGAAGGAAAAAGCGGTTCGGTGCTTTTTAAATGGTGTTATTAACGAGTACGTAAAACTACTTGGAGTACTTCATTAAAATCTTGGAACGGATTCTGTTCATTATAATAATTCTCATTACACTTCATTAAAAATGCAAACGGAGTATATTCATGGCCTATTTGAAGAAGAAATTATGCTTTTGTTGGATGAAACCTTGGAACCAGTTGAAGTTAAAATTCTAAAGACAACCAATCTACTGGATAGTTCTGAATTACACTAAAAACGAAAAATATTACACAGCAACCGAATCAAACTTTTAGAATTGACCTGGCTTTTGAAACATTCTGTTTGACATGGTATTAAACATTTTTCTACATCACATTTTGTCCTTTCGTATTCGTATGAATTGGCATGAAGGTTAATTAGCTTCCATGTATTTTTATTGTTATAGTTATTTCAAATAGGAACGAATATGACTTGGCACGATGGCACCATAAACACATGAATAGTTTAAGAACAAAATAAAATAGACGAAAAGCGTTGCTGTATGTGTGTTTATGAATCTGTAAAGTTTTCCATAGCGATGTCGCCTAATAGTGCGCGGTGTGCGCTTTAAAAACTCGTCGTCTTTGCTTTTACTACATATTTTCATATTTATCATAATATGAAACTAATGGTAAAAGTTTCTATTGTGTTCAAGTCGACACGACTTGCAACGGCAGAGCATAGTAGGGAGAGGCGTCTGTCAGCAATGTTGAAAATTCACAATCTATACCTGCATGAAATATTCAGCTCAGATTCTATTCCATTGATAAAAGCGTTTTAGTTGGCGTATCGTTTTGTTGAAATAAAATCAAATCATATTGTACGAAACGGAAAAAACGCATAAAATCTATAGAAAAATCTATAATCTGTTCATTTCACCGTTTAATAAAAGCTTTTTAAAATCAATTTTTTCCTGCATTGGCGTTGCTGGAAGCAAGCAATAATAAAATACTAAAATGAATAAACGTTTTATGACACAATCATCCACAAATTGAATATAATTTGCTATTATCATGTGAATGCAATATATATGAAAATTAAAATAAATTTATTTAAATTGGTACAGCAGACTTTTTTAATTCCGATGGATTATTTCTTATGAAGTGTTGTAGCAGCATCCGTTCTGCGGATGTCACTCCTCGATAGCCCTTTTGGTAGACCGTAGACGAAATCGATCTTGTTCCCGTCAAGATGTTAATTGGTTGTAATTTTAGTGGACTGTTTATATTTAAGAAATGGAAATACAACGCTGTCATGGCGCTCACGCCATTTAACGTACCAAAAAATGAGACAACGTCTTGCTACCAGCGCTCGAGCGTTACTGTCGTTCTTTATTCAATCTCAGTGTGAATTGATGTCACA
>JARJEB010005941.1:0-10856 GCA_030264535.1 Liometoxenus newtonarum
TTATTAGGTGTGTATGCAGGCACATATAACCCACATTAATATCACTCGCGAATAATGGAGCTTGACACACGTCAATAATAGGTCCATTATTCCTCTAGAGATAGAGATTTACTTTACGTCAAGCACAGCTCTTCCCTGCATTCAATATAATGATATGTGACACACGGACTGCATCTAAAACGTCATCTAGGATTATGTGTTGAAATTAAATTTTGTCGTCGCAGGTAAAGTATAGTATTCAATTCGCGCGTATGCGCTAGTACTTATATGCTCGGGCGATTACTCCGCTCGACTAACGTCTCGCTACGTAAACTTCGCCCTCGCGTATAATAGCCTGCATATGCGCTAATTGAATAATATACTATTAAGTTTACTCTGTTAATTCACACTTATTTTTTATGACAAGTATGCGTGAAATGTGAAATCTAACACTCGAGATACCTATATTTGTAAACTTTCATTGTTCATTTAATTTTTTAGCTGGAAGGTGACCGTGGACTTCAAACACAAGCAACTTCAAGTCAATACGATGAGGAAACCAAAATATTATTCCTTACCCAATTGAATAATGACGGAGCCGCTTGTTGGAATACACAAAAACCACTCACTCCGGAAAATTTAGGAACAGTTGCTAAAGATTCAGAGCGTTTAATCTTTACGAACGATATAATTGTAAATAACTTAAATTTTTTTTTGATTTTCAGTTGAATATTCAATTGTTTGACAAAATCCAGGGATGGCAAACCAGTTTGCATCAATGCAAATAAACACGTTGCACCTGTTTGCACCGGGTGCAATCAGATACCCGCCATAACCTTAAAACTTTAATTCAATCATTGCACCCGGTGTAAATGACATCCCTAAGTCAAAATCTGATAATAATTGTGAAAATTTGAATGCTTTCCAGATTGATGATGATTACATCTACTTGTTATCGGACAAAATGTCGTTATTCTTGTACAAAGAATTAAATCCGAAGGATGTCAACTACAGAATAATGCGGGTGAAATTACAGGACGCCATTAGAGGAACTCCGTGTGCATAGAACGATTCACTTTTAGGACGTAGATAAAGCAAATATAATTGTAACACTTGTTTTGTGTAACTATTTGCGTTAATTGCTTGGATTTAATTGATTTTATTGTATACTACACCCGTGCGGGGTAGTTTTTATAATTGTAAAGTAATAGCAGCATTTTAACTTTAAGTAAAACTTTAGCTGTGTTTCTTTGTAAGTAACTTTTCTGACGAGTTAAAGTGAAAGCAAAGAAACGGTTTCGTGAAACTGATGGTGCACATGATCCCTACCACAATTTTTTAACTTTCACTTTAACTCGTCAGAAAAGTTACTTACAAAGAAATACAGCTTATTATTTGTAAATATACTTGGCGCGAGCAACATTAACGATTGAACAAATCAAATGATTAGGTATTTATGTTGCAACTGAAATGTATTTAATAAATGCGCATGAATATGTTTTGAAAGTTACATAATTGATAAGATAAATTGGACGTGTTATGAATTCAAAAATTTAGTGAGTGCAAACTTGTGCACTAACGCCACTAATCTAATATAACCTTTGCACCCTAAAGGTATAGACAGACGTTCACGATGAAATTTTTGTTTCGTGTCATTAATAATTCAGCTACAACAAGCAGTGAAGAACAGAGAGTTCTGTGACAGCGGAGGTGGTGGAGCTGGGGAGTCTTTTGTCCGATAGGTGGCGCTAGCGGTGTCGCGTTCTTGTTTTAAACATTAAATAAACATGTTTATTTAACAATGTTTATTTAACTAGCGCCACCTATCGGACAAAAGAATCCCTAGCTCCACCACCTCCGCTGTCACAGAACTCACGGTTACTTCTCTGTTCTTTACAGTTTTCAACGGTTTTACAATGCAAATAGTTGTGCAACACATGGGGTAACACAAATTTTTGCGTTCTCACATGTGTCTCACAACTATTTCCACTGTAAACTCCTGTTGTAGCTGAATTCTTAATGACACGAAACAAAAATCTCACCAAAAATCTCATTATGGACACGTATGTACCCTAAGGGTGCAATCAGATTCCTGCCATAACCTTAAAATCGATTGAACTTAATGCACCCGGTGCAAATGCCATGTCAAATTTTATTTATTGTTTAATGTTCAATCGTTGGCCATATTTTTTGACGACAATTCCAATAAATTCATCAGGATGTTGTACATCTGATGCATTTTGAAATCAAATTGGAATGAAGACTCAATTATTTTTACTCCACCGATTATTAAATCAATTAACTATTCAAAAAATAAATAAAATAAACAAATCGCTTTATACATATGTTTAATTCATTTACATTTGATTTATAAATTTCTCATAACCATAAGTCATAACATGTTTCGTTTCGTTATTATTTAGTATTATAATAATAAAATTTAATTAATAACCAATAATTTCAATTTGTTCCATGTCGTACATAACATTCAACACAACCTTTTGAAACAATATCAAATCAATCACATTATTGACATTGATTATCATTATCGTTCAATATTTTCAACATTTCGACACTTCAATAGATTCAAACAGTCACAACACACAATAGAATTAAATCAATGAAACAAAACAAAGAAAAGAAAAAAACAATTGAAACAAATGAATGAATGCAAGATGATTTGATTTTTACAAAGTACATATTACATTATCAATCAATTTGCACCTTCAGCATCGAATTCTACATCAGTTATCATCATTTTTTTCAACTTGCATTACAATTACAAATATCAATTTATGGTACATTTCCCTTATATAACATTAATTAATTAATTCATTATAATATTTTTATATATTCATGTATAAAATATACGTAAACATAATATATGAATAATAATATAATACAAATTTCAAATTACTTTATAACATATTTTTTTTATACAAAGATTTACAAGTTCGTTTTGTTTAATTATTTCGTTTTAATATCAATAATTAGGTAAATAGGTATTTGTATATGAATATCAAATATTAGATATAAGTAATATAAAAAGGCACTATGCAAGTTCGTTCCTTTCTTTTACTACATCGTTGTATGTTTTACTTCAGCTGTACACAAGAATTTGTTGAACTATACATTTCAGTTCATTTCTCTCAAATTTCTAGAAAAGAAAATTAATTACAAATTTAATATTAGCTTTAAATTTTTCACCATAACTTTTTAACGAAAAGTAAGAATATAACTGGATTTTTTTCTTATTTTACTACATTTTTCTTCTTGATTGATGATCATGATTATATTTTGAACTTAATAGCTACAAAAAAAATAGTAACGAATTACTGAACATTAAAACAAATTAAGAGACATTTTCAAAAATGTGTTAAAATACAAGGCACTTCCCAAAATTGTAGTACCTCTTTCTATGTTACTATAATATAAAGTTGTATTTATTATAAAATATTAAATATTTAAAAATATTAAACTTTCAATGAGTATCATTATTTTCACATTTTCAGTTGGTATAAAAATTTGTTCATGTTAATTATATAAAAGCGTTTATTACACAACTTTTAGTTTTAGACGGTTTTGGAGTAGATTATTCGATTATTTCCTGTTTAATTAACAATGCAAATAGATAAACTAATAAAAACGATAAATCAACATAAAATTATTATCAGTCTTTGCAAGAAAATTATTTAATCGTAAAACAATATATTATTTATTGCAAATACAGAGTGATCCAAAAAGATTGACATAATCGTGTAAGTCAGAGTAAATCATAAATGACCTATTCTTACCTATTTATGAATTACTCAGACAAATACGGATAAGAACCTAAATTTCAATCACAATTAGTAGGGGTTTACGGAAACCAAACTCGATTGACATTCGAGTCAATCCAGTGCCGCGCCCGAGTACAAGACTAATCTGTCAGAATCGTAGAATAGTATTGTTTTCGGGTGCGCCGCTGGATTGACTCAAATGCCAATCGAGTTTAGTTTCTGTAAACCCCTCTTCTGTATAACCACCGATGGATGATGGATGCACCATGGAGTTCGTTTCCTTTAATTTTTTTAAATTCACAGAAATGGCGAGTGTTATGTTACGGTGTTATCATTGCATATGTGAATGTTTAGTATAAATTTTAGTTTTGTTCCCTTGTTACGTTACTGGGTGGGTGAGTATGATGATTTCCTGTGTCTGTGCATCTTCTAAGTTCTAGTTCTAAGCTTTTCTTTATTTGTTGTTTCCTGCTTTACGTTTATTATTCTCAATCTCATATTTATCGCACGTTTTATATCAAGTTGCATTATTTAAACTTCAATTGCACTCATTTTATACTTTATAGTTTATGTTTATACAATTTTACATAACTAACTTTTTTCTTTTCTTGAATATTAATTCAATATTTATAAATTTCAAAAATATGCACTTTTTTGTATCTCAAAAAATACTAATCTATCTGCATTTTTAAGTAAATACAGTTCGTTCAACAAGATGCTTGCAACTGACAACGACTTAATTAAATGAAACAAACAGCACTTAATTTCATATTTACGTATGGAAGCATGCTCATGCACGATGACAATAACTTTATATATATTTTAAATGCGAAAATGTAGATACAATTAATTAAATGCGCTCGTTTCGAGTATAATTTCTTTTTTTTTATTGATTTTTTGTGTATTTATATTTGAAGATAAAATCTCATAAAATGCTTTAAAATTCCAGTGAACCGTCTGTACATTTCCTGATGGCAAGCCGGTTTGCACCGGAGCAAATAAGCAACCTGAGAGTGCAAAATTATATGAATCGATTGCACTGAATGCACCCTTGGTACTTACATTCATGACTGCAACCAATACATTGCGTGCATAAACGTTTGCACCCGGTGCAGATTCCAGCACTGAAATATTTCATTAGTTTAATTACTTATCTAAATTTTGTGTTTTGTTTATGGTGTGTTAAAATTTTAACGTTCTGTAAATAGTTCTAGTTATTGTTTTGTTTGAGTTTCCACAGCCGTCTTAAAACAATAAACTGTGTGTTGTGCGTTCGTTTAATAAAATCTTTCCTTTCCTTTTCCGTCATTTATTAGTTTCTCTATTTGTTTGAGGAACTCGAACTAGTAGAATTCCCAGACTGGACTTCATTAGCCAATAAAATGACTTTACAATTGTTACTTCAATTCTTTCAAGTTTTAATTTTAACTTTAACCACGGAATAAAATCGAAACTTTGATGTTTGCTATCATTTTCTAGCAGAACTCAAATTTTGTTTTGACATTTGTTGAATTCATTTGATTTATGAACGACGTTTTACAAACTGCCGATTTATACATTGAATTTCCAAACGACAGTGATTCCCGATGCTTGAAATGATCCGTTTTCAGTCATTCCAACGTAATCCTATCATCTTACTAACATTTTTGAGCAATAATAATAAATATCTCTCTACAATTCTAAAACCTTAACATGTTTTCCGCATTTTTCGTTCGTGCAATAAATAGTTAGTTCATTGCAACATTAAAATCTCTAAATTCCGATTCAAAATCGTATCCTTCACCGAATTAAATACCACTTTAATGTTTTCAGTGTCAACAGCCGTTGTAAAATGATAATACAATGGCTTTTTGGCTTCCCGTTTAACACCGGTAAACATTGCCAATATAAATGCTTGCACTTCTTTTATCGAATGCGAGTTGCCGCTGAATTGTGGAAAATACCAACGAATATCAGTCTCTGGATTACCAACTTTCTTCTCTAACAAATCCGACTTGTTGAGGAATAATATGATGGATACGTTGGTGAATATTCGATTATTTATGATTGTATCGAATATATCACGACTCTCCTCCAGCCGATTTGTTTTACGGTCCTCGAGTAACACCTGATCGAATTCGGATGATGATACAAGAAACAATATCGATGTGACTTCATCGAAGCATTGAAACCACTTCTGGCGCTGAGAACGTTGCCCACCGACATCTACGAATAGGAATGGGATGTTGTTGATGGGAATGACGAATTCAGTGATGCCTTTTGTTGCTTTCCGACAGTGTAGGATGTCTTTATTCGTTGGTATATAATCTTCCTTTGCAATCCTGCCCAAATTGTTTAAAAAGAACTCGACGGAATCACTCTGGAAATAATAACAAATCGATTAATACAAATTTTAATAAAACATCAATTTCTTTCCTTATTTTAAGGAAATATTTATTCATTTTCTGCTTATTAATCTTCCTGGAACATCCAGTAACAATTCCACTTAAAATATGATGAATTATGAGTAAATGAGGTCATCTTTATTGATTTAAAATAAAAATGACTCACATTAATACTAATTACTTGTGATTGCATACAATAAACATGAATATTTCGTCATAAAACTCACCAATTGAAACTCTCTTCGTCGTTCAAAAGCCCTTCGTATCCCGGAATCATTCCACAATGTAGCCAACAACGATTGATACTCAACAAAAGTCTTCATATCGAGTATTTGGTTATTATTCAGTGTTAAAATCTTATCGCCAATCTTTGAATTATCACTATCACCCCAAGGTATAATCAATTTGTCTCTAGCATCAACCAGCACTTGCATACCCCTAACAACGTTCTGATAAATAATCTGTTGATACTCCTTGACCAATTCCTGTTCGAATCGAATGCCGTGTATGATCCGCATCTGTTTAAGGAACGTCGATTTGCCACTCTCGCCGGCCCCGAGCAGCAACAGCTTCACCTGTCGTTTAAATTGCTGCTTATCCTTCTCGATCATCTTGTCGATCTCCTGACTTTTGTAGCGTTGCTCCAATTCCTCGGGGGTGAACTTGAAGCGTAAGCAGCACGGACAACAGGGCCACATCGCCACGGACATTCCTCCGATTCCTCCTGCTGCTGATTGTCGTCCCGTGTACACCACATAAACACAAACGTCTCTTTCACACCGTTCACCATTAAAATACTGCTACATCTTCTTTACTTTTTGTTCTACAGATGTGTGGGTTTCACTGAACGGGATGATTGGGAACACAGCACCGATTTTTCGATGAATAAGGTAGTTAATTCGTTTTTGTGTGAACGTACACGGCGGACATTACTTTCCTTTGCAACAAATAACCACAGAACAGAAATAAGAATAAAGTCAAGAATGAGAAATGAAAATGAGTTGTTAATGGTTCCACGAACGGCCGCAAGTGCTTACTGCGCATTGCGCATCTATACGCGCATGCGTATAATTAAACGTCACGCGGTTACTATAAAAATGACAGATTTAATATGTTAACGTGAATAATACGAATTGTCATATTTATTTTCGAACAAATTGTAAATTCTGTTCATTTAACAAAAAAACAAACGAATCCTAAATAAGTTGCCGTCAAATTAGTTTTTCTCAAAATATTACGGATTTCTGGAACAAATGAATTCATAATTTATACATTTTCGAGAAAGTTTTTTAAGATTTTACAGAATTTCATATTTGCAAAAATACGACAATACTACTGCCACTTTGCTTGGCACCTAATACAAACTTTCGACACTTATAGCGTTTTCCATTTATTACACTGGTGTACACTAGTGTGCACTTTTCTTGCACTGGCTTGATTCATTTATAAATCAGTGTAGGCGGTGTACCCGCCCTGACCCGCTCGTCGTTTTTCATTTAACACTGGGTGTACACGTACACTCAGTGCAGATTCCAGGTAATTTTTTCACACCGTCTCGAGGAGGTCGTGGAGCAAAACAGTGCAGACAGTGCAGTTAGATATATGTCTATTGCAGGTTCTTGCGTTTTGCGCTCATGCATATATGGTACGTAATATTTACTATTTACATTTACACATTAATTGTTGCTAGAAAAGGGGGGGCAGCATAATTTAACGGCTTGTTCCATTTATTCTGCACTACACTTACACTACACTTGCACAAGTCATCCAGCTGATCTGCACTGACGGCTACACGAGACCACCACTAGCCCGCTTCCAGTGTAACACTAGTGTAATAAATGGGAAACGCTATTAATGTAAGTACTGTTTACATTTGTTTGTTTATTGCTAATGTGATTTCCGCCAAGTCAATTTTACGCCAACGAAAAAAAATCATTAATTACTACTTTGAGTAATTTATATCTTATCTAATCGTTGTATACACATAAATATAAGTACTTTAAAGGCTGTTAAAGTCAAAAATATGAGCAAATCGGCGAATAAACCGAGAAAAGCAAACAAACAACAAACAAATAACAAATTGCCGAACATGTTTTTAATGTTTTAGTTTATGCATGTAACGATTCTGGGAGCGTAGGATTTAATTGAGAGTTAAAACTTTTATTGTATAATGACTGACAGGAGAGAGATAGAAACCAAACTTAATCTTCATTCCAGACTCCAAGTACTTCGAGTTAAAGAACCATTTATTATTGTTATAATCTTAATAATTTACTCTAGCTGTGAGATTATGATTTGAAACAAAAGAATCTACTGTGCGTTAAATTAGCACTGCACAACTTTCCGATCGTATATCCACCATAGGCGTGCGCAGGAGATTTTATTAGGGAGTGCACAAACTCAAAACGTAACAGATATTCGCGATTCAAATTAATTTTTCCGCCTCTACTGTTGCGCCATCTACAACATCCTAAGAGGGCAAAGTCACCTGATTTGCGATTGCGTCAAAAATAAAGAGTTAAGTGTTAAATCTTAAAACATTAGAGTGTGATATTCACTACGATTTCGTAGAACTCGTTGCTTGTAAAAGTAATTTTGATCGGAAAGTACTAATTGTACAGAAATTTAGTAATATCAAATCTTAATCAATGTCATTTTCACTTTGCGGTGTACAGTGCGAATTTAACACACCGATTTATTTCATATGCAAAATAAATTAAAAACTTGTGCGGTGCGAATCCGTACCGATTTATTTTATATTTATAGCTATGTAAAATTAATTTATAGCGTTTTCCATTTATTACACTGGTGTTGGTGTACACTAGTGTGCACTTTTTTTGCACTGACTTGATTCATATTTACAAATCAGTGTAGTCAGAGTATATACTCGTCAGAGACGATACACCAGGTTCTAGTTAGACGGATATTTGCCCGCATATACCAAATTTAATCGGTGTACTTTTTACTTTATTTGCCCGGGATTTTGCTCACAAACACCAAAATCACTTTTTCGAACTCAGGAAAGCCAGATTCTTGGAGATTTCTAAATTTTAACCGAAATACAAATCTTCCCTTACTATACTTTCAGTAAGTCAGAAATTAAAAAGGTTTTTGACATAGGTAGGTGATGTAACCATGTAACCACATGACGTCACATCCGTTCCGGAACCGTGTAATAAATTATTATCATGAGTTTCACATACTTATTCGTATTTTCGTACATGTCCCTAATAAATATATTGCGGACTCAATTCAATGACGTGTCATATGAAAAAGTACTTACTCTATAAATAATCGAAACAATCATTTGCATTTGCTTTGAACTTTGTGATTAGCTATGGCCGACAGGACGGCAGTTAATATTAATCTGACCATCTGACGTGAACGGCAATTTGTGAATTTGCCATTCTACTTCACTTCAAGTGCACAAGTCAAATCTCTAACACTAACTATTATTTATTATTAATGACAATAGGAAGTAGGTAGTGTACGTTTGTGTTTTACATTTACATTACTTATATTATTATGTTATTGCGCTAAAAAAGTTGCAATCGTGTAAATTACATTAAAATTGGATTTCAATTTTCGATGAATTAATCATTGACTTTCTTCAAAACCGCAAAAAACGAATAGGAAGCTTTCAAAATCTGCAACAAAAAGCAACATTCATCATGCAAATGTTCTTAGGTACTTATATAAAATGGAGATGTTCCATGTCCCCCCGGATAACCTATTTGACCTTCTAATATCCTAATGGAACAGATGATCCGGCACATCCAAGGCCAAAGTCGTATTCGTTCGAGTTCGTATTTTCTGACTTTTACATTCACAACGAGAACACGAACTCGAACGAAGGCAAATGAACCCTTGGCGGTGCAGAGGTCATAGTGGTCCGGATCAGCTGCTTAAAATTAGCTGCGTGACGTCATCATGACGAAACGTGGAACTTCCCATTAAAAACGAAAAACAATAAAGTAGGTACAAACCGAAACAAACGTTGTTAATGTTAATGGAGCAAATTTTCCAACAGTTAAGTATAGCGGCTTCTTCATGCGAATCATCGTTATCAACATTGATGATTTAAAACTCTTACTGGTTTGTAACCAATCTCCGTGCCATAAAGAATCGGGCACTTCTGATGCCTAATATATTAGAAACGACAAATTCATATAAAAATAGGTTAAGAACAAGGTTATGTCACAGCAAAAGAATGATGGATAAGACGCCCACGAGGGGTAAACAACTCTTATAAATAGCGTACAAATCATTCACAAATGTGAATTCCTTAAAAGAATTCACAATATTTTAGAAATAATACACAATATTTTAGAAAGAATTCACAAAGTTCACAAACATTGCGCATGCGTTTAATGTGTCTCGATTAGTCTCGACCTTACTCGACAAGGAGAACTCGTTTGAATTCACATGAATTCACATTTTCTTCGGAGAAATTCACGTGAATTCACATTTTTTTCACATGAATTCACATTTTTTGAACATGAATTCACATTTTTTTGCGAATTCACGTTGAATTCACAAACAAAAATGTTCACTGAAATCACATGAATTCACAGAAGAATTACGAGGTAGTTCACACTAGGGTTACCGATAACCGATAAATTTAGGAATCGGGTACCCTACGACGTTACCCGACTTTTTTATCCGTTACCCGTTTTGTTTACATGTTACCCGATATTAGCCCGTTAGCCGATAG
>JARJEB010005942.1:0-11128 GCA_030264535.1 Liometoxenus newtonarum
ATTACAAATAAGTTGTAATTTTCCGATAGTCCAAAAAGACATTCTTGGTGATTTTGAAAGGTAAAAGTATTTTTCACTCTTTGTATTGATACATTTTTATTCATTTCTTTTGTTATTCAATTATTTTTTGTTTTTCCTGGATCGTCCGCGGAGCCCTACAGAGGCGCTCGCGGAGCCCCAAATGATCCGCGGAGCACGGTTTGGGAACCACTGAACTAGAGGGCACTTTGACTGCATCCTGAGGTGCGTTCAGATTTACAACTTTTTTTAACCCTAAGGGTAATGTCTGTGATGGCATTTGCACCGCGTGCAAACGTTTATGCACCCAATGCGCCGGGGGCAATCATTTGCAGCTATTTTACGAGTTCTATGTCACTCTAACTAGTCTGAGTAGTTCCCAACTACTTTTACCAGGTCAGAACTACTCTTGAGTGGTTTAAGGTGGCATATCAGAAACAACACATCGGGTGCAACCGTTGGACGGCGTGTAATTGATTCAAATAATTCTAGAAATTATTTTAAATTTTAAGATTATGACTGGAATGTGGTTGCACCTTGCACCGTCAAGGTGCAAACTTTTGATTGGTCACATAACTAAGCAATTACTAACCCAAACCACGGAATTAAATCTGAACGCCCTCCTGGATTCTGCGTATTCCTCCGAAGAAATTTGAAATACTGATGAACCTTCTTTTCATTTAGTAACTTGTTTACTTGTAACTTTATTTATAGGAACATTATTAATGCAAATTTTACATGGTCCAATTGTACTGACTCTTGGTTTGACCTTCGGTGTAATGTGGGGACTCGTGTGTTCCTACCTCCCAAACATTGAAGATTCGTATTTGGTAACTTTAAGGACTTTGTTGTTGGGGTCGGGATGTGTATTATCAGCTTTAGGTAGTGATGCAATTGGATACGGTGGTGCGGGAGCATTGGGATGCATCGTCGCTGCATTTGTTGCTAGTTTAAAGTGGAGATCTGAAGGATGGGATAATAACGTAAGTATAATGAAACAAGTGATGGCATTTGCACCGGGTGCAAACGTTTATCCAACTAATGCACCGGGTGCAATCATGAATGCACCAATTCAGTGCATTCAGTCCAATCGTTGGAAAGCCTATTGTTAAGTTTATAGCAAGAATTTGATTGCGCCCTCAGGGTGCAAATGTTTAATTGCACCCGGTGGAAACCTGCTTGCCATCACCGAACGAAACTGAATTTAATTCTTCATGAATCTAGAATTTTTTTTTGTAGAATCCTGTTCGAATGAATTTCATCTTATTGTGGAAGTTTTTCGAGCCAATTTCATTCGGTTTGATAGGAATGGAAATCAATTTCTCTGTCCTTGAAGGTGACACGGTATTGTATGGAACTATTGCAATGATTGTATCACTTTTGGTAAGTAAATTGAAGCATTTATATTAGAATATATCATTACAATTTTAGCTGCGAATGATAATATCGTTTGCCTGCACGCAATGTACAAACTTCAACATGAAAGAACACATATTCATAGCAACATGTTGGATACCCAAAGCCACAGTGCAGGTAATCATAATAAAAAACAATCGAAAGTTGAAATTCTCTTACTTGCCAGGTTTTGTGCGAAAACATGATTTTTCGCCAATAAAATTGTCTAATCTGCCTCCCGTGTATAACGGATTTTCAAGAAAATGTTAATGCCCGACGAAAAGTCTAAATTTGTTTTTGAAGAATTCTAAGTTTGATTCATGTAATTGTTATTTTCCAGGCTGCATTGGGACCAGTAGCTTTAGACATGGCAAGAAACATGGACGATCCGGTGTTAATAAATTACGCAAATATTATCGTAATTGTTGCAGTAATTTCAATTCTTATCACGTCACCAATTGGAGCGATTTTAATCATGCAATTAGGACCAAGATTTTTGCATAAAACAGAAACGTATTATTTGGACGAAGTTGCACATAATACACCGAGAAATACTCACGAAAATGAAAGATCAATGTGAAGTTATAATTACATAATCAATGCAGGCCTTCATGATGTTTTACTTAAACGTTAAACTTAAATTAAAATAGAAAAGAAAATAATAAATCATCTTCTATATCGATATCGTTTGAAATGGAACCATAACTGAAAGATGTTATTGTGGAACTGGCAACGAAACCCACGTTTATACGAATATTCCCATTCTCTGCTTACAATTTTGAAGGCAATGTCTTCGTAAGGTGGCCCAGCATGGAAACGCAAAATGGCAAATTCTCGATTTTCCGGACAGGGAGTCTGTAAATTTAAGTTTTTTCATTATTTACTCTACTAGCAATAATAATTTCTTTGCCCTTACCAAGAAATACTCTGGCGTTTTGTGCTTATCAATCAAATCCGGATAGAAGATATTGAACTTATAGCCTTGAACAATTTTGGGCGGTGGATTGTCCATGTCATAATGAGTCTGATTGTATTTATTCCATTCAAAACCAGTATGCACCCGGTTGAAATATCTTGGCTTCCTTGGTCGATACTTATCAGACCATAAGTACACTTGATTATCCAAGGACGTCTCAACTGAAAATTGAGCTTCATCATCATCCATTCCTTTCCTAGCTTCACGTATCAAGAGTAATTCTTCTTTGGAAACGACATTCTGAAATATTTTATATTTTAAACGTGAATGTAGACCAAAGTTTTCAAATAATATTTGAGAAAAAGTGTTATAATCAACTAAAACCCAATTACACAAAAAAAAGCAATTATTTACATCAGTGATGGCAGTGATGCTTTACACCGGTGCAAATAAACTGGGTTTACACCGGTGCAAATAAACTGGGTTTGCACCAGGTGCAAACGTGTGCGCCCTGAGGCGGCAATCAGATTTCCGCCATAACCATAAAATTTAAAATTACTTGAATGCTTGAATCATATGAATCGGTTGTACCGAATACACCCAACTGGTGCATTCATCATTGCACCCGGTGCATTGCTTTCGATCTATCACTAAAATGTAGTCGTTTCGACCTGCACAAAGTAGTTTCAAACTACTCAGAGTAGTTAGAGTGACATATCGATAGCATAAAATCAAAATGGGTGCAAACGATTGCACCGGGTACAATTGGTGCACCCGGTGCACTATTTTCGATATGTCACTGTAAACTCCTCAGAGTAGTTCCGACCTGCTCAAAGTAGTTAGAGTGACATATTGAACGTATGAAATGAAAATGGGTGCAAACATGATTGAATGCACCAAATGCACCCAATTGGTGAATTTGCACCCGGTGCTTTGGGTGCATAAACGTTTGCATCCGGTGAAAATGCCATCACTTAAAATTAAAAATGAATGTAGACCAGTTTTCAACTAATATTTGAGAAAGTGTTTATAATCAATATAAAACAAATTTCACGAAAAAAAGCAATTATTTACATACCTCATGCCGATGACCAGTGCCTTGTACTTGAGTTCTAGCAAACTCCAACCGTTTATCATCATCATCTTCAGTTGCAACAATAGTGCCCGGATCTAAATCATTCGGTGATAAATATTTAGGACTGTAGCCACCTGATTCATACGAAGCGAAACTTTCCCGAATGAGTTTTTCACTCGGATCGTCTTGTTCGTGGTCACTTTCAGCCTCAATATTGCTTTCAGTGCTATGTCGTGACGTTTCATCTTTGTCTTCAAGTTCATCAGGATTGCTGGGACCTGGACCACGTGCTGATGGTGGTGTAGCATCGGAAGTCGCCGTCTCATTGTCATTTGCAATTGGTAATGTGACTGCTTGCTCAGCCTTCAAAACTTGAAGCTTTTTGCGTAAGTTTTCTTGATGCCGATCACGAAGTCTTGCTCTTGCCATATGAGCTAAAATTATATAATAATTATAATCAGTGTTGGCATGACAGTTTGTACCGAGTGCAATCAAATCCTTAGAGTGCAGTGCAATCAAATTCCCGCCATATTTGAAACTTATGAATCTTATTGGCGATTACCACGTCATCCAACGGGTGCAACCATTTGGTACATTCAATTGCACCCGGTGTATTAAGTCCGATATGCCACTGTAAACTACTCAGAGTAGTTCTGAACTTATCAAAGTACTTCCGAACTACTCAGAGTAGTTAGAGTGACATATCGAAAGCATAAAATGGGTGCAAATGATTTAATCATTGCACCCGGTGCATTGGGTGCATAAACGATTGCACCCGGTGCAAATGCCATCACTAAATTTATAAAATTAGTTTTCTAATTTTGTTATTTACCTTTCAGTTGTGATAATAAAGATTCCCAATAACCAATATCAATACCATCTGTTTTCCCATTAATTTTATCTTCAATGTTTTTTTGCAATTGAGCAAGCTGTGTCGTCGTCTTCCCTTTGAAAACATTTGTGACATCTTTGGCAACGGCCTGATGAATGCCCTCTCGTCGATTCATCATATCATATTCGTTCTGGCGAATCAATTTCCTTAGTTTATGCAACTCGTCTTCCACAATAACAGTAATATCATTCCAGTAATCTAAATTCTTGCCGCGTTCTAATTCTTTATAAACCTTAATATCTTCAACCAAATCTTCCAAATCTTTAATCTGTAAGCCATTTAAATAGGTATAAGGCTCATGCATTTCGACAGCATCAACTTCCTCTTCGGTATTTATATATTTCGCTAACAAATCAATAGGTTTAGCGCGACCATCCTGTATACGAATATGCGAACGTAAACGGGCTTGCTCCAAGTGAAATTTATCTTCCTGCCGTTCCCATTCCTCAAATTGCGCCGCCTCTTTGTTCCTCTGCATCAATTGCATTTCATCCTCGCGCTGCTGTCGCTCTAATTCGCGTTCCTGTCGTCGTTTCTTTACCTTTTCAAGTTCCCGTTTATTTTCTTCCTGTTTATAACGATTTCGCATTTCTAATTCCTCCCTACTTGCATCAATCAATCCTTCTTTGCTTAGTTTCTTGGTCCAGACAAATGTACTGAGCAAATTTCCATCGCCAAATGGGTTATCTGTATTTGTATAATGCAAGTATTCATTGTCCCATCCCATACGTTCTTTACGTTTACGTTCCTTTGCTTCTTTCTTCTGCAAACGGCGCAAACGTTTTTCTTCCGGAGTTTCGTTTGCTTTCATCATTTCCTTACGTTTCTTCATCTCGTCAATCGATTTTAGCCTTTCATTTTTTAATTTTTCTAATAAATGTATTGAACTGGATGATGAAGAACTTGAGCTACTAGCACTTGAGTTGCTGGAATCTCTTCTTTGCCTTCGTTTACTTTTCGAATGTTTCTTATCCCACGAATGATCTCGACTTTTTCGACGTGAACCAGAACGTCTTTTTGAGCCATCGGAACTATCAGTTGGTCTTGAATGAGAAGCCCGATTTGACCGAGATTTCTGTGTAATTTTACAGCTGGAACTTCTTGCTCTATTAGAGGTCTCTCTTTCGCTATTAAAAAAAATAATACTGATTAACATGATGAAGTTACATAAAATAAGATTTTGCTTACCGATCTCGAGGCATTGCTGTTACTTTAACTTGGTTAATTACTATTTAGTGAATAAAAACACTGTACAAAAATATTATTGAAGAAAACGCAAATATAAAAAATTGTTTGAGGTTAATTATCTTATGACACTTATGACTTTCCGCGCCTGCGCAGAATTCTCGCTCATAAATACTAATTTAAGCTGCGTTCGGCTATTAAGGCAGAGTTTTGGAGTGGAGCTGGAGTGAAGTCGAAGTGGCGTACTCAGGGGAACTCTCGGAGTAATTTAACCAAATTTAACATTTTAACATTCACCACTTTCCTCTTGTTTGTTTGTTCTGTGTTCAGGTGCGTGTGGCTTTGTAGCAGACAGTTGAAGCCGTTAAGAGTTTTTCGAGTAAATTCTGTACACTCCGCGGTATACTGTACACGGTATACTCTTTTTGTAATAGCCGAACGGCCAAAGAGCTTTTAGAGTGAAAAGAGTCAATAGAGTTGAATACCCGAACGCAGCCTTTGTTAGTTTTGTATTCGAACCAACTGAAGTAAATGTTTTCGAACGCACCCCAGTAGCGCTTATTCGGTAATATCCGGGATAATTCGGTTTGTAATTGCGCATGCTCCCAGGTTATTAATTTTTAATCAATACCTAATTTTTCACTTAAAATAGTCAATTTCTTAGATTTTTATTTATCGGTTGATACACTAATTTTCTAGATCAGATGATTAAGTAATTGGTCAATGAATATTCCGTATTTTTGGGGATTTACCTCAAAAGTAGTCAACTTTGTTTAGAATGCGCATGCGCCTGAAATCGAATTTTTAACGGACATCGAAAAAGTCAGCCGTCGGCATCAAACCAACTGCTGCAACTCGAACCAAAAACCAACCAACGAGCAACAGCCAAACAGCCATCAGACATTAAACAGCTATCGTTGCCATTAACTATTCAGATATCGTCTGTAATTTGCAATCGCGAGTGTGAAGAACTAGTGGAAAACATGAATAAAAACATTTATTACTCTGAAAGATACTACGATGATGAATATGAATACAGGCAAGTGATTTCAATCCTATTTGATTAGAATGTACAAATTTTTGCAATCGAGTTTGGCCGTTGCCATTCTACAAAGTGTCGTTTTATCGTAATTCATCCAGCACAATTATCTATATTGTTTTCTTTGATATTTCAGGCACGTGGTCTTACCACGGGAACTAGTTAAGCAAGTGCCGAAGAATCATCTTATGTCTGAAGATGAATGGCGAGGCATTGGCGTTCAACAGAGTCGAGGATGGGTGCATTACATGACACATTCTCCAGAACCACACATCTTATTGTTCAAACGTCCAATCACCACACCGCCGCAATAAACCGTTAAGCTTCTCCTCATGTAAATATAAAATCTCAAATCAAAATTCACACTGGTTTTTTGCTGCAGTAACCAAATATGCCTGTTTAGATATTACTATTGGTAGTGTTGCTGTCACTTCATGAATTATAAGTCAATAAGCTAATTTTACATTAATATAAGTTTTTTTTTTATTCTATGTATACTATCTATTATTAAAACTTTGGAAATGTTAGTTAAAAACTGTAGTCGAATAATTTTTGTATTTAATGTTAAAGTTAAAATTGTAAAATTTATGACATTTTCTTCAGTTAGAAGCTCCTACCATTAAATTACTTGTACAAGGTTAAGACATGTTAATATATTGTGATAGCTGGATCTAAACAATCGTCAATTACAAGTAAATGTATGCTAAATTTGGCAGCTTCCTGCTACCGATGAAATATTTTTAAAACAGTTTTGTAATATTGAAAATTTTTATGAGTTTTCAATCTTAGTACTCTTCTTTATTATTAAGAAGTGCTAACTAATTTTATACTGATGTGGCTGTTATTGAAATAAATTATAATTCATTTTGACGATTGTGTTTAATTTTCATTATTTTTGCGTGGAAGATTGATCAAATTATCGAATTTAAATTCATTTCTTTTCTGCTTTTTAGAAAGTTGAACATTTCCTGCTCTTTGTTTTGCTACTTTGAACACCTGGTTGAAACTTGAAACATCTGTTCCTGCCTTCGGTCGGCTTCTGCAGGTAATTCCTAACCTAGAAAACATCTCGAAAATCATTTTTAACGAATCCGAAACGAGAAGTATATAATAATTTTTGGAAATTTTGTTACAAGTAAGTAATCAAAAGGTTTTATTTATTCATTTTAATTCGACAGATTATTAAATATTGATTAAATCAGTTATCAACCTCGATTTTGATTCAAATTTCAAAAGTTGGTTCTCGTTCCTCTTTGAATTTTAAAACTTATTTCAATCGTGGTTGCCATTGGAAATATAATAGTATATTATCATAGATCTATTATTAAATGAGCGATTATGATAGCCATTACTCACAAAGATGATGTTTGAGTCCACGAGCCGCTAGGCGAGTGGCGCAAATTCATCTGAGTGAACAATAGCCATAATTGCGAATATAATACTATGTTTTTTCTACACCTTGCACTATTTTACACTATGTACAAAATACAAATTGTGATTTCATCACGAAACTGACAAGTGTACCAATATGGCGGGCGATCACATACAGTTTTGACAGTATTTATCGAGTTGCTATGGTTGCTTCGAGATTTTAGATCATATAGATCAATTCGATCGATCACTTCAAATTCAATCAATGTATTTAATTGCAGTAATTTCTAAAAATCCATTACTCACGGTAGTGAGTAATGAAAATCCAGTATTCATGGTAGTGAGTAATAGGTACCATGAATCACTCAAAAAATGCTAATAGTGACCATATAACTAAATAGGTGTAGAACAACTTATTGAATTATAAACTTATCGTTTCATTAAGCTGATTTATGCCGTTCCAGTTATTAGGTTGCCATTTCAAGAATTGATCATTTTGCTGCTACTTAAAAGCAATAAATAATAAAAATTAAAATGATCAGGAATCGACATTTTGAGTGTCGGCGGTTCAGATATCAATTTCCAATTGCATGAAGATTATAATGTAAGTAATCCAAGTACTTACTAGCTACAAATAGACAAATTTATTAGTAATTATTTTATTATTATATTCATTTCATAAATATAACTTAACACAATTAATCTTCGTCTTAACTTCGCAGTTTCACAGAATTCGAAAGAAAATTGCTCAATAAAATGATTAAATACCTACATAACTATAGGTGCTTTCGATTTGGGAGTGAAATGTTCTGAACAGTTCCAGTCTGAACTGTTCCGAACACTTTGGCCAAACAAACAACTCAAACTACAATTAATCGAGCACATCACGTGACGAATTATTTCTTTGGACGTTTCCATAGATTTTCTGATTTTCCCGTGGTGTGTGTGAGTCGTCTGAATATGGAGTCCGTAAATTAGGTTGGGTCTTCAAGGGAAAGTGGGAAAGTAAAAAACGCGATTCGCGTCCAGTCAAATCGAACAAGCGCTTAAGTCCAGACCCAGAACGATTCTGAACAGTTCTAAGCATCAAATGCAAATCGAAAGCACATTATAAAGGAAGATCTAGGATACGTTTTTTTGGTGCCGTCTGGCTACTTCTGGAAGACGGAATGACCGTTTTTTTTTTGCTACGGAATACTCAATCCGGTTTATACTTTTTGCACGCACTGTCTCGAGCTTAGGTCTCGAAAGACCGTGTAAGCTGAAGATTAAAGAGTGGGGGAATGTTGTTGCTGATTTACCATATATTATTTTGACATATCGTTGAAATTGTTGCAAATACATTAAAAATAATCAGCGTTGTGATGTATTCATGTCGAATTATAATTCGTTTGCGTTATTTATGGTTATTAATAGGCAATGTTAATAGGTAATGTATACGCAATGTGTATACATTATTCTAGCTTTTAGGGAAGGTGGCAGAACAACAACCAACTTCCCCCACTCCTTTTTTGTTCTTAAAATCTTCTTTCCACTTCTTGGACGTAACCAAAAAAACGTGCCCATTGATATCTTGATTTGACATGGTTAATATTTGCTCTTCGTTTACTTTACCTTGTAAATAATTCCCCAATGTAAAGTGAGAAATCGTGCAGCTGTTATATCCAATGTAGAATGAAGCAATTGCAAAGAAAATGATTCGGCCTGCAATTGAATAAGGAACTAATTTCAAATATTCTAGAATATTTCATTTAGTAAGTATTTACATGTTTATCGAGTTTAGGATACAGATTTCTTAATTGATGCAAAAATATTTTAGTCTGATTTGCTTGATCCATCAAATCTGAAGAAGCATTTATTAAAATAATTAATCCAAACACGGTCATCACTGGCCAATATTCGATAGCGTAAAGATTCCTTGGTGGCAATTCATTGCCTTTAACATACTGCCCTAAATCCATGCAAATATCGTAGACAAATGACAATACGTCAACGGTAACGATTATCATGAATATTAAGAGGTCATAACCGCAGATTGCATTCAAAGAACGTACATTATCAATGTATTCGTCGAAAATGTTAAAGATCATTTGATAAATGCTGATTTCGTGATTGGGAAAAGTGTCCAGTAAGGGTTTTGGATTTTCATGGCGTTTATTGATGTAGTACTTTTGCATAAGATTCTCATCGTTTTTGGTATATTTTTGCAAGTAGAAATTAATTGCTGCGAATTTGTCAGCGCATAATTTCATCAACATTGAAATACTAATCACGTACACAGCTATTGCTAATGATGGCAAATATTGGCATACGAAGTAAAACCAAACGTACTTGTTGCTAAATGTATAGATATCAATGACAAACATTGTACTGGTTGATACAAATAGAATGAAGTAAATTGCGATTGAGGTTTTCAAGTTGTAGTTTGTTTCGATGCCTATCAGTTGTAATTTTTCGTCGTTGACTGTTAGAACTTTCAAGCAGTTCGTGTAACTTTTACGAAATAGTGTCGTCGTTATTGATACTTGAACGAAGAGAAATGTGCCGAAGAATGTTTGTATGTAGAAACGCATTGACGATATAAAATTGTACCTGAAATTAGAAAATAGTAAATAGTATATTACGTATCTAGAGTGCAAAGTTGCTTATTGGGCACGATGCGGCAAATTTACAAACGAGCCGCGAAGCGGCGAGTTTAGTAATCCGCGAGTGCGCCATTGCATCTTTTCAGTCGTATTACGTACTCTACTTTTTCTACGACCACACAAAATAATAATTTTATCCGCGACGACCAAGTAAAAGAACCATTATTAGGTGTGTAAGCAGGCGTATATAACCCACATTTATACCACTCGCGAATAATGGAGCTTGACACACGTCAATAATGGGTCATTATTCCTCTAGAGATTTAGTTTGCGCCAATCACAGCTCTTCCCTGCATTCAAGAATGATATGTCAGCTAAAACGTCAGCTAGGATTATGTGTTGAATTCCATGGTTTAATTATTAAGTTTGAAAGCCAAATTAAATTTTGTAGGCTCAGATAAAGTATAGTAGGTATTCAATTCGCGCATATGCGCTATTATATGCTCGGGCGATTACTCCGCTCGACTACTTCTCGCTACGTTACGCGAGTTGACGTACTATAGAAACTTCGCTTTGACCTAGGTATCTTAGCATTTAGGTTTCGGTTTCTACCCACTCAAGCAAAGAACGCCCATAGCACTTAGAATAAACC
>JARJEB010005963.1:0-17162 GCA_030264535.1 Liometoxenus newtonarum
AACTTTAAAGCACTATAACTTGCGCAATTATGTTGTCCCAATATGGATGTTTTAGGTTTTCAGTAGAAGTAATGAAGGGGTACTGGAACCGCCACCTTATGGGAATTTAACATGGGTGGCTATACCGGTTAAACCGAACAGCTATACCGTATAACCGGTATAGCTGTTCGGTTTATCAGATCAGGTATAGCTGTTCGGGTTATCCGGTATAGCTGTTCGGGTTATCAGGTTTGATTTGGTTTAACCGGTATAGCCACCCATGTTAAATCTCCATAAGGTGTAGGGAGTTCGCCACCCATGTTAAATTCCCATAAGGTGGCGGTTCCAGTACCCGTTCATTACTTCTACTGTTTACCTAGTCAAAATCTATCCAAAAATGTATCATTATTGAAAATCGGATCAGGTACCTGCTGCAAACTAAAATTATTCCTTAACAACATCAGGTGACATCGAAAAATTATTTTCAGAATCAGCAACAAGGAAAGTATGTACCCGTAGATGTTCTAGTGAAAACATTAATGGCAAATAAAGATGCCGACCTTAAACGGCAAAGTAGAATTATACAAGATTTGGAGGCATTCATCAATGAATTGAAGCTAAGTCCAGAGGAATTGAAGAAATTAAACAAAATGGTAGTAGCCATTTTAAATTGGACACTTATTTTTACTCATTTTCTTTTATAGAAAGCTTCTTGGGGTGCGGGCGACGCTATATCGAAGATGAAGAAAAGTAATATACCCATTTCAAGGTCAGACTCTCCGAAACCGCATGGCAGAACTGCATCCGAAAGTAGGTTCAAGAAACCGCACGAATCTCAAGAGAGTCCACGTACTTCATCCGAGAGTAGATTGCCAACACCACGCTCTGAATCCCATCACGGACCAGAAACGTCATCTAGTAGTGGATTATTGGATTCTGCAAGATCATCAGGTCGTCAACATCCACGTTCGGTTGAACCAGGTCAAAGGAAACGCTGGTCTAGTCCAGGCGTTAGTGATAAAACTGGCATAGTAACATATGCAGATGTAACTCCTCTAAGTGGTGCTGTTTCTGGTCCTGTTCCTGGTTCTATTCCTCGCAGTAGAACTAGTTCTGGTTCCTCTTCAAACATTTCGAAAAAAGCACTTGTAATTCGCCCACCAGTACTCTTGGAAATGGAGAGTAGTCACAAAGATATTCAAGTTAGTCCAATGATCGACGACGCAGACTCCCAAACGCAATCAGTTCGAATTCAAGAAATTGCTGATAAGGAACAGCAGGTGTTATGTGAAGTTGGTAAGCTGAGATCGAGGACTTCGTGCACATCAGTGCAAAGCCGGATTCCAGTGCTCGTTCAGACAAATGATAGTAAAATTGGCAAGGAACCAACAATAACACAAACCTCGATTACAAAGTTGAAAGATACTGATACTAGCTGTAGAGAGGATCTTCAGGTATCTGTAGGTGTAAGTTGTTCTTCATTCTCGTTGTTCTTTTCATTAGAGATGAGCGATGGAAAGTTTCCATCATTTTGGACAATACGCGATTTTGGACATTTATGTGGACACACGACACTTTCATAAATGTCCGGTGGTGGGGGGAAACGCAGGTTTGTTACCTGACCAAAGCCCAAAGTCATAAACTAACCTTAAAATTAAAGCATTGTGAAGGAGTTTGTGTGTAGGTAGTGTCCGTTTAAGTGTCCTAAGAAATGTTATTTCTTATTTGAAAATGTCCGGACATTTATTCGTAAACTTATGAGTATAAATGTCCGGACATTAATCATCTCTACTTTTCATCCTGTGCGTTGCATCATCTGATGGATTTATTTTAGTGTTCCAATTGCGAATTTAACAAAGAAATGGCACGCAAAGCGGTCGAACAACTGAATGAGTTTCAGGAAGTGCTTTCTGCCCATGATCACTTACAGGAAAAGTTTATAGCTTCAGAATTGGAATTGGAGCGATTAAAGGTAAGCAGAAAATAATAAAAATATTTGCTCACTTACTTTGTTGTTGTTGTTGTTGTTTTTTTTTTCTGTTCAGGAACAATTGAGTGAAAAGGATAGTTGCGACGGAGAAATCGCAGCAATGGCACAAGAAATTGAAAAACTGAAATCGGCTGGTATGAAGGACGAACTGAAAATTGTAAGCACCGAGTTGCAGTTGCTGAAAAAGTATTGCAGGAAATTGATGTACATCAAAGATGAGAATAAGAAATTAAAGAACGACATTGAAAATTTACAAATTCAAAAGCGGGATTCCAAGGAATCACATTTGGAAGAGTTTCACACTTCACTTGTGAATATTTCTGCGAGTGCATCAGTTGATAATGGTGTAAGTCAATCCGGTGATCTTAAAAAGCAATTGCAAACGAAAATTGCAGCACTCAAAGATGTCACGAAACAACGGGACAAGTTACAATCCAGCGTTTCCAAGTTGGAGCAAAAACTAAAGAAATTTGATAATCTTAGTAATGAGATTAAGACGTTCAAGGAAAGATCCAAAGTTTTAGATTCAGTAGTTGAAGAAAAGTTGGCTCTCGAATGTCGATTGGAGAAGGTTGCTTCTATGGAACGCGATTTACTCAATTTGAAGCAGCGTGCCGATAAAGCGGACGAATTGCAACGAGCGTTGGAAAACGCACAAAATCGTTTGTTGCAAATGCATGATGCTGCCGATTTGCATGCGAAACAAACGACAAACGCAAATGATGGCGACGATATTGAAGAATTGAAATATAAGGCAAGGGAAGCTGAAATTTTGCAAGTTGAACGCGATCGAATGCGAGTACGCATTGACGAATTGACGCACTGCGAACAAGAGTTTAAAGTGTTGCAGGGTAAATATAGATTACTTGAAGTCAGTCGTAATGAAAGAGGCAATTACAAATCGAAAATGATAGAATTGTCGAACATCAAAGATGATTACAAATCGCTGCGAGAACAAACTGAGCAAGTTAAGTCGTTGTCGGCGGAAAGGGATGTATTATCAAGAAAGATCTGCGATTTGGAGTGTGTTCTTGCTGATCAAGAGAATGAGATTAGCAGACTTGTACTGCATATTGACCGATTATCAAGGGGACAGGATAAGCAGCAGGTAAGAATATGTTTTAGCAAATTAACTGAGAAACGTGTACGTGCGTGGCAATCCTTATTTTCCCCCCATTTTATCGAAATTTATATTTAGGATAGAGCAAAGCAAATTGTTACGGACTTGCGCATTGCAATTGATAAGAAAAATTCGCTAATAGTGAATTCGGAGGAACAACTTGCCAACGTCCAATCACAATTGAAGCAAACCATTGATACACTGGCCAGCGAAACTATCGGACTGAAACAACAGGTGCTTCAAGCAGATATATTTTGTCACGACTTAAAATGCAAATTGGAACGCACATCGAAGCAATTATCCGAGGCAAATGCTGCTTTATCAGAGGAAAGGAATATGTGTCTTTGTTATGAACAGCAAATTGATTCATTGCGCAAGGATAATGGCAGATTGCAAGAAATGGCTGATCGCATTAATGAGTTGACAGATTCTGGTAAAATGGAATCGATTTTACGTAAATCACATGATGCTGTTTGTAAAGCTGCTGAGAGACTTTCAACTTATTCAGCTGGCAACGGCAGTAATCGTCCAAGCATTAATTCTGCAGGTACAAATACTCATGAATCGTCAGTACGGGGAGGTACCGTTCTAGAGTATGAGGAACAGGAACTTCCCGAACGTGCAAAGATAACGGTGGCCACGAGTGGCCCATCCGTTGTGGGTGCAATTTTACCTGATCTAATCGATCGTATTTGTACATGCCGAAATGTTTGTACATGTACAAGTTCAAGAAGCATAAATAGATCATCAATTCGAGCTGCGGACGTAGACTACAAAGAACACGAACTATCTACAGGTGCAACTACTCAACAAGAATCGTCAGTACGGGGGGGAAGTACCGTTGTAGATTATGAAGAATATCCCGAACTTCCAAAAATAACAGTGCCCACGAGTGGCCCATCCATTGTGGGTGCAATTATACCAGATTTAATCGGTCGTATTTGTGTATGCCGAAGTGTTTGTACATGTACAAGTTCAAGTATAAATGCTGACGTAGAGCACAAGGAACACGAAATATCAACTGTTCTCCTTGATTTAGATGAGCAGGTTAGCGAATTACCGGATGCTGCAGGTCAAACTGACGATTTACCAGTAGAACCTAAAGAAAGCAGCCTTGTAGGTAGTACTTCATTACGAGAACCAATGGATGCGAAGGTAAGCTCCAAAGGTGGCACGCTCGTGCGGAAAGGTGGTTCAGTACTAAAAAGTGGGAGTGGTGTTGCCGATCAGGTTGACGACGCCTCAACAGTGGAAGCGAAACTACGCCCCGAAGGCAGCGTTGTGACTAGTGCTAGTGGCACAAAACACACTTCAATTCGAGACAGTAGGAGTGCTCTTAGCTACCAGGCTGGCGCCTTACCCGTGGAAGCGATAATACGCCCCAAAGGCAGCGCTGGTGGCATTAAGCACTCTTTAGTTCGAGGCAGTGCGAGTGCTGCTGGTGATCGGAGTGGCGATGTATCATCAGTGAACGTGAAAATACGCCCCAAAGGCAGCCTTGTGACTAGTGCTGGCCCCAAACAATTCGCATCAGATCGACGGAGTGATGAAATCGAAACAGAAACGAGAAATGTTAGTCTGGCTGTGACAGATGCAAGTGATATTGGTGTGGATACGAATATCCCGACTAGTGATTATTACGACACACAAGCTACTTATGGGAATGTTCGAGCATATTATACTTCCCAAGGACCGAGTCCTTTTCCTGCATCAGATACTTTTGCATCTGGCATTGTTAGTGAAATTAGTCAGGCAAGAAGCCCTCCCAATGCAAGGAGCATACCTGCTTCTGGAGTACCTTCACAGGTCAGTAAAGTAATCCCTGAAAGATCAGCGCAATCAGTGGAGGTACCAATTTGTCGACAAATGGGTACGCAAAAGATATGCACTGATAGTATTCAGACTCAGGTTGAGATGTTGGCTAGGGAGGGACGCGGTGAAATTACGTTAGATAATGTTACGTGTATATGCAGAGAAATTCAGAATTCAATTTGCGATTGCACCACTACAGCGACAAGTCCTCCACCAACTGATGAATCCGCGCAGACAGTAAACGTTACACCTTATCGTCAGATGAGTACGCAGAAGATATGCGTTGACAGTGCTCAGACTCAAATTGATATGGTGGACGAGGAGCGACGAGGAGAAATTAATTTAGATAGTATTACTTGTATATGCAGAGGAGTTCTGCGTACAATTTGTGATGGTATCGGTACTGGGACAAGACCTGATGAGGCACATGTTGCTCGTTCACATGGACCTGACTCGACATCCTCTGGAGTTGAATCAATCGACAGATCTCAATCGAAAGGCAAATATAATAGATACATAAACGTCAATGATTTAAAACCAATTGCAACAATTTCAGGTTCAGAAGGATTTACATATAGTCAACTGAAAGAGGAATTGGCAAGGAAGGAGAAAGAGTTGAAAGAAATAAAAAGGCAACGAGATACTGTCGTTATGGAGAATCAAGCATTGCGGAAACATGCAAATGAACTGAAAGATATTGCAAAACATCAGATTACCGGTCTAACAAGCGAGTTGCGGAGATCTCGGGAAGAAGCCGCGCTGGTAGGGAAAACTGATGATTCAAAAACAGTTTTAGAATTACGTGAACACAACAAAGTTCTAACTAAAGAAGTTGAACGTTTAAGACAATTGGAATGTGACTGTGAATTATTAAGAGCACAGAAAGATGAAAGAGACAGCCAACAACTCGAAACAAATGAGTTACGTGAACGAAACAAAGTTTTAACTCGGGAAGTTGAACGTTTAAGACAATTTGAGTGTGACTGTGAGTTATTGAAGGCAGAAAAAGAAAAGAAAGTTAGTGAAGGAGCTGAAGGAAAGGCATCACTAGCCATTTCTGCACCTGGTGCAATGCAACAACCAAGTGGTTCAGATAGGTCAATACCAGGAACTCAACACATGTCTGAAGTATATCCGTCCAGGAAAGACGAGTTTAAGCGATCAGAAACTCATCCAAGACGAGAAGAGCATGAGTATGCAGAAGGTATTCTCAAATCATATATTGAGGATGCGATGGTTCCCATATCAGAAAGGGGTTTAATGGCATCTCATGCTGCATATTCAGAAAAAGGGGGACATGTTCCAAAAGAGAGCTCAATGGATGCACGTGGTGCGTATCCAGAAAAAGGGAGATATGCTCCAAAAGAGAGTCCAATGGAATCAGGTGCTGGGTATCCAGAAAAAGGAGGATTTGCTCCAAAAGAAAGCCCAATGGAAACACGTGCTGGCTATTCAGAAAAAGAGGGATATGCCCCAAAAGAAGGTCCAATGGAATCACGTGCTGCATATTTAGAAAAAGGGGGATATGCTCCAAAAGAGAGCCCCATAGAATCACGTGCCGCGTATTCAGGAAAAGGGGGATACATTCCAAAGGAGAGCTCAATGGAATCACGTGGTGCCTATCCTCCAGAAAAAGGTGGATATGCTCCAAAAGATTCAAGCGCTGCTCATTCAGAAAAAGAAGGATATGTTCCCAAAGAGAGCCAAATGGAATCACGTGGTGGGTATCCAGAAAAAGGGGGATATGTTCCAAAAGAGGGCCCAATGGAATCACATGTCGCGCATCCAGAAAAAGGGGGATATGCTCCAAAAGAGGGCCTAATGGAATCTCATGCTGCTTATCCAGAAACAGGGGTACATGTTCCAAAAGAGATCCCAGTGGAAACACGTGCTGAGTATCCTCAGCACGCCTTCACAGAACCACCAGCATTACAAATTCCGACCGATCGAAGGGTTGAACCTATTGTGGAAGATACGGTAAGAGTGACAAACTTTGATCAACCGGAACGTCTTCCGTTCAAAAAGAGCGAAGTAGATTCGTCGTTAATGAGAGAACTACAAGAATTGAAGAAACAAAATGAATCTCTTAGAGCTGATGGTGATAATGCTGATGCACTATTGGAATTGAGGAAAAAGCTTGCAGAATGTAAAGAAAAAAACAATGAGCTTGAAAAACAATTGGACAAATCAGGAGATTCTGAAGATTTAGAAAGATTAGTACGTCAACTGAAAGAATGTAAAGACAAATTGGCGGAAGCTGGTATTGCTCTCCCAGCAACTGTAGAAGCTTCCATTCCCCCACCAACAGAACAAAAGAAACGCGGTGAATCTATGGGTAATTTAATGCATGAACTTGATAACTTACGCAAGCAACTTGCCGATTGTAGAGCGCAAGCAGAACAAGAAAAACATGTGTTACCATCAGCAGGTGATAAAAAAGATGATGACAAATTGGCAAAAGAAATTGAGGACCTGCGAAAACAATTGGAAAAGTGTAAAAGCAAATTGGATGAAGTTGATAAACATCCTGGGGATAAGCAAACACCTCCATCATCAGGTGATAAAAATGAGCGAGAAAATGAAGAGTTGAAGAAAGAATTGGAAATGTTGAAGAAACAATTTGCAGAAAGTGGAAAGGAGCCTGGAAAGAAGGATGATGATAAGCTAGCAAAAGAAAATGATGATCTACGCAAACAATTGGAGCGGGCAGCTAAGGAATTAGAGCAAATTAAAAGCAAGGAACCACCTGTTAGGGACGAAAAATTTGAACCGGATCCATACAAAAAACAAAATGAAACTTTAGGAAAGCAATTGGAGCAGTGCACCCAAGAATTAGATGATTTGCGCAAGCAGTTAGAAAAATGTCGTATTGATTTGGGGGCTCAAGAGAAAATTGTTGCGTCTGCTGCTCCTACGGCAATGGGAGACACTTCCAATCTTCAGAAGTTGAACGATGATTTACAAAAACAATTGGAAGACTTGAAAAAGCAGCTTGCAATTTCGAAAGATGATCTTGAAAAAGAACGTAAAGCACCAAAAACTGACGATACAGCGAAGGATGTCGATGATTTGAAGAAAGAATTGGAGGCATTGAGAAAGCAACTTGAAGTTGCAAATGAAAGGCTAGCAGAATGCCAGCAACATTTAGAAGAAGAGCAGAAAAAATTGGCAGACGAGAAAAGCAAAAAACCCGCTACAGCAGGTGTAGGTGATAATAAGGAAGAACTTGATGACCTTAGACGACAACTTGCAGATTCTAGAAAGCAATTAGAAGATGAAAAAAAGAAATCACCTTTTACAGCAACAACAACACCGGTTCCAACTGGAAATCAGAAAGAGTTAGATGATCTTAAAAAGCAATTAGAAGACGCTAGAAGCAAATTGGAAGAAAAAGAGAAACCTGTTACAGCGAGAGGAGCAGCAGCACCAGTACTAGATGCAAAACAGAAGGAGTTAGATGATCTTAGGAAACAATTGGAAGATTCTAAGAAGCAATTAGAAGAGGAGAAGAAGAAGCCTACACCTGCAGCAGGAGCAGGAGCACCACTACCAGCTGGAACACAAAAAGAATTAGATGACCTTAAAAAACAACTCGAAGATGCAAGAAAGCAATTAGATGAAGAGAAGAAGATAACACCTGATGGGCGAAATCAAAAGGAGTTGGACGATCTTAGAAAACAATTGGAAGATTCTAAGAGGCAATTAGAAGAGAAGAAGCCTGCATCTGCATTAGCAGCAGCAGCAGCATCACCAGCTGGAACACAAAAAGAATTAGATAACCTTAAAAAACAACTTGAAGATGCAAGAAAGCAATTAGACGAAGAGAAGAAGTTAACACCTGATGGCCGAAATCAAAAAGAGTTGGACGATCTTAGGAAACAATTGGAAGACGAGAGGAAGAAGCCTTCACCTGCAGCAGGACCACTACCAGCTGGAAATCAAAAGGAATTCGATGACCTTAAAAAACAACTCGAAGATGCAAGAAAGCAAATAGACGAAGAGAAGAAGAAATTACCTGATGGCGGAAATCAAAAGGAGTTGGATGATCTTAGGAAGCAATTGGAAGATTGTAGGAAGCAATTAGAAGAGGAGAAGAAGAAACCTCCAGCAGCGGCTGCTACAGCACCTGTTGTCATTCAGAAGGAATTGGATGATCTTAGGAAACAATTGGAAGATTCTAAGAAACAGTTGGAAGAAGAAAAGAAGAAACCTCCACTTGCCACAGCAGCAGAAGGAGCACCTACTGGAAATCAAAAGGAATTGGATGATCTTAAGAAACAATTGGAAGATTCTAAGAAACAGTTGGAGGAAGAAAAGAAGAAAGCTCCACTTGCCGCAGCAGCAGCAGGAGCACCTACTGGAAATCAAAAGGAATTGGATGATCTTAGGAAACAATTGGAAGATTGTAGGAAGCAGTTGGAGGACGAGAAGAAGAAGCTTCTACCTACTGCAGGAGGACACCTACCATCAACAGCATCTGCTGGGAATCAAAAGGAATGGGATGATCTCAGGAAACAATTGGAAAATAGTACGAAACAATTGGAAGAAGAGAAGAAGAAATCTCAAGCAGCAGCGGCAGCAGCACCACCACCCCAAGCACTTGCTGGGAATCAAAAGGAATTGAATGATTTAAGGAAACAATTAGAAGATTCTAGGAAGCAGTTAGAAGAAGAAAGGAAGAAGCCTTCACCTACAGCAGCAACACCTGCTGGAACTCAAAAGGAACTAGACAATCTTAGGAAACAATTAGAAGATAGTAGAAAGGAATTGGAAGGTAAGAAACAATTGGAAGAGGACCGGAGAAAATCGGGATTACCTGCTGCTGCAGCTGCTCCCGTTGGTGCTGACGGCAATAAGAAAGAACTTGAAGATTTGAGAAAGCAACTTGCAGATTGCAGAAAAGAATTAGAAGATGAACGAAAGAAGAAACCAACTGCTGCTGGTGCCATAGTTGGTGCACCTGTTGCCGCAGGTGCGGCACCACCAACTGGAACAGTGCTGGGTAACCAAAACGAACTTGATGATTTGAAAAAGCAATTAGAGGATGGAAAAGCTTCCGGTAAAGCTACTGGCCCAGCAGTGGCTGGTGGTGTTCCGGAATCAGGCGCTAGTCCCACTATACCCACTGCACTACCTACTGGCGCAACTGGTCCTCAAGTGGGTGGCACGGCAACAGATTCAACTGGTCGTCAAGTACGTTCTATTCTTGGTGACCCGACACAAGCATTGATAACTGAAGTTGATGATTGCTGGGAGAAATTGGCAGAATTGCAAAAACAATTTGACGGACTGATTAAGGAAAATATGCAATTAAAGGGAATCAAAGATACTGGTGATCCGGATAAAAATAAAATGCTTGCGATGCATAAATATAGTGATAGCGATTACGAAGATTTGCTAAGGCAACTCGAAGGAGAAAAATTAAGAAACAAACAAATAGAGGACGCTTTGGCACAAGGTGATAATGCGGTGATATTTGAGGATTATCGAAATCGTCTCGCCGAATTAGAAGCGAAATTGCAAGATTGCGAATCGAAGCGAAAAGTATTTGAAGGTAAACATGATTTTCACACTGAATTTGTTTGTAAATTAATATTTTTTTAATTAATTTATGTATGTATTCAAGAACGTAGTAGTAAAGAATTGGCTAAGACAAAGAAACAGAGTATTAATGCGATCAAAGCTACGCGTAGTAGTTATGAACGTGATATCTCAAAGTTGCAAGAAAAGTACGTTGAAGGCATTGAAAGACTTCAAACATCCCACGAGGAAATCATTAGTCAGGAGCATAAAGAGCTCGAAACGGAGATTGACAGTCTTCGAAAGGAATCTGCTAAGAAACAGGAGACGATTGAAGAATTGAAATGTCTGTGTTATGTTCAAGTGAGAATTTCCACCTATATTGATGTTAATTCGATTGATTCACAATCATATTTTTCTTTTTTGACTTAGAAAAAGCAACCCGCATTGTGTCACGTACAAATTCAGTCCTTGGACATTGTTGATATGGAATGTGTTTGTGAAGATATGATGTTTGCGTACTTGTTGCGAAAAATTTTGTATTGTGGGCTAGAGGTTTGTAGAAAATGAAGTTTGCCACGTTTCTCTTTATAAATGATCCCAAATATTGATAGAAATCGGACTTTGACAAGATTCTCTTTTTTAGACGTTAACTTTCGAAGATTTACAACACATGCATACAAAGATCTGCGAAGCAACGGCTAAAGTGATGGGGAATGTTAAACAAAGTGATTCAGAATTTGATATGGGACCATGTTCGTGTAACTATAAACGAAGGCAACAGATTGCTCAAACTCAAGGTAATTGTTTCCATTAAGTGAATATTATTGCGTATCTACTGAAAGCTTTTCGTAGTTGCAAAACTTCAAATGGAAGTGGCAATTGAACGTCAACGACTTGAGAACCTGAAGAAAGCATTGGACATTGAACGAAGTACCCAAGAAGTCATGACGCAACACTTTCAGCGACAAGCTAAAATTGCCCTAATGCCAAAGTATGTTTGATTCTGTCTGTGTTATTCTGCAACATTTTTAATCGTCGTTTTTTAGAGTGCAAGTCCTTCGAACTTACATTCCCGAAACTGCAACGCTTGAAGGATGCCGATGTGCCAGCGCCGTTGATATAACAAACAAAAATAAGGGATTCTAGTATAAGGAACACGTATCAGCTACTTCGGTGAAACACCTTGCATCTTAAAACGTGTTTGGTGACTATGATGATAAATTGGTGTAGTTAAATTCTAACCTGAAACTTGATAACATGAATGATAAATTATTGTTGAAAGCCATGAATATAAAGTTATGTCAATAAATAAATTATATATACAAATACATAATTATTTCAGAATAGAGGGGTATGCCCAATTAATGCTTGCAACTCCAGTGAATGATTTAACGGTTTCCTAATTAATTTAAAATTATACATTAATAAATATATGTCAGAATCGCATATAGGTCACTGGGACGCAAACAATCTTTACGGATGGGCAATGAGTTAATACTTACCACGAGTTGCAAGCATTAATTGGGGATACCCCTCTTTTCTGAAATATTTTATTTCCTTTACTTAAGTGATAGTTTACTCATAAAATACCTACATAATTGTTTTTTAAAATGGCGGCAACTAATACGTACCCGTTTAGTACATGACACCAAATAAGAATCTACAAATATAACATCAACCACTAGAACTTCCACAAACCGCAAAGCCACAAGCAAACAACATATACACGAACGAACCCTCGGGTGGGTTATTAGCTTACTTACAAACAGCAGGCGAGACTTCGAGTCCGTACAAGTAGACGAACACAAGGCAAGAGTACGAGCACGAAACCCAATGAGTTCAAGGCGGCTTTCGGGTCTGACAACCCGCCTGTTAGCTAAACCGCCCGAATGTCGATGAAGAGAGAACGCCCGACTGGTTGCATACAGTGAGCGCCTCCAGTTCCGTCACAATAACCAAGACTACATGATCGAATCTCAAATCAACTGTTCTGGATCGTTTATATATCGTTATAACAATTTGCATTATTCCACTAGTACCTACAGCTGATCATACATTTATTTCGCCAAAAATATCTACACATTTATACCGACAAATCATTCATTGAATCGTTTCATTTTTAACATTACTTTCTAGACATTGAACTCTGATTTTGCATTTACGCAATTCCGCAGCAAGCCAATGTACCTGGTTTTTAGCCAAACATTGTATCTCCTTATATCTGCCTTGCAACAAAAAGAAATTCGGATTATCACACGACAATTTCGCGTCCGACAGATCTTTCTGTAATTTCTGCATAGCACTGTGTATACTATCCATACGTTTCCTACCGATTTTTAACGATGACCGCGATAAATTACAATCACTGATACTTTTATGAATCATCAGAGTGGATTTCTTCTCAAAGTAGCTTTGCATTCGAATGCCGATCGCACTTAATCGTTCATTTTCCTGTTTCATTTCCAGAAGTTTCTTTTGAAGTTGTGCAATTAGATTATCTCTATCTTGAATCTTTTTCAGAAACGGTGGATTTTTGTTGATTCGTAGCGCATTTTGTAAAAGGATATCCTTCGAATCTAAATCGTCCTTGAGTTGTTTAATTTCCGCTTGATTATTGTTTTCTTGATCAAGAAGACCGTTTATACGAAGATGGGCATCCCGCAAACTATTTTTCAAAATGGTTGATTCACAATTCAGCGAATTAATCGTATCTTTCAATTGCTGTTGTAAATTGAACAATTTCTCATCGGATAACCTAATAATATTTGACTTTGTCTCCAAATCCTCAATTAATTCTTTCATCTTCGCATGTGAAACAGTTGATGTTGGCTGGATTGATTCGATAAAACGAATTCTTGCTTGCAAACTGTCAATAACGCATTGCAATTTTTTACTTCGATCCGAAAGCATGTGGTTCTCCTCGGCGCATTGCTTGTAGCGAGCAATTTCGTTTTGCAGATATATACATTGCTCCTTGTAATAACCAAGCATATTCAAATTTTGCGCATTATTCTGTCGATGCTCTTGTAAAATATTATTGTACTTCAACTTTATGCTATCGTATTCTTTTTCGATCAACCCTAATTCACTAATGCGCAAACGTAAACGATCACATTCCAAACTCTTAATTTCGAAATCCTTAGCTTTCATCCGTAGCGTGTCCAATTCGTTAATTATATTCATTCCAACTTGCGATTGTACATGGTGATAATCCCCACCAAAGTTGGCATGTTCTTGCAACGGAGGAGGTGCAACAACAACAACTGCACTCACATTCGAAACATCACTTATTTGCGAACCACCGCAACGTTTCATATTCTCAACTTGCATCAATAGATTCGCAACGAGTACTTTCAAATAATCGCGTTCTTCAATCACTTTGCTAAAGTCGGTGAATTCCGTTTCACTCTGCATATTACCGAAATCGTGTTTTCGTTGTGGCTGGATTGCAACTTGATCCTTATAAACGTCAATACTTAGCGGAAAAAGTGGTTTCGTTTCTTTCTTCTTATCCAATTCCAAACGTAGCATTACAATTTCCGATTTTAATGCCAAATCATTGCTAGAGGACGATTTGGAATTCTCTAATAATTCAATTTTCCTTTCTAATCGCTCATTTTCTCGCATCGTAAGGTCGCGTTCCTCCACGATAGCTTTCATGGAAGTTAATCTTTGAATTGCATCATGTGCCAATTCTTTTTGACGAGCACATTCCAAATCTTGTTCCTAAATCACAACATTTTATAATTTCATTTCATTAGCATATAACATTTAAACATGTAATCTTAAGTCGTAAGTCTTAAGTCTTAAGTCTTAAGTCTTAAGTCTTAAGTCTTAAGTCTTAAGTCTTACGTCTTAAGTCTTAAGTCTTAAGTCTTAAATTTGTTAAATGTGTGCAAATCACCTCAAATTTCTTATTTAATTCACTAATTAAAATATCATGATTATTCACGTTGATTTGGCTATCTGTTGGTAGTGTTAAGTCGGTGGTTGATTTTCTTGAGGTTAATGCGGTCCATATGCTAACATCACCTCCGGGTGCTTCAGTTCTCTAAATACAATTAACAAAAAAATGATTAAACGGCATCAAAATTGCAAAACATATTACCCTAATACTTAAGGCATTCCTCTGCATGTCGCTAAGTCCAAGCTCTTCAAAGTAGCTCTCTAAAATAGTTAATTGATTCTGCAGGTATAATATATCCGCATCTTTATTCGTTAATAATGTCTTCAAAAGGGCCTGTATATTTATATATTTTCCAATGAATATTTCCTAAGTAAAAAAAAAAAACAGAAAATTATCATTCAAAAATATCTACACGCCTACGCGGCAAATCATGCAATCAACGTACGTCTGGTTGACCCGTATCATCAGCAACAAACATGTCTAGAAAGTACTGCTTTCTTTGAATCGTGTCGTTGCTCCAAGCACGTGGATCTGTCGCTGACGAATATGATTTCAAATGAAAAAGCGAATTGGAATTTAATGGTAGGTCAGAGGGGTCTCCGGTCGTCTTGAATGCTCTTGATTTATTATGTACATATGTTGCCATTATATTTTTCACCCGACTACCTTTAGGTTGCTGTGCGGGGGGTAGTAACGATAAGAGGTCATTGGTTGGACTAAATTTTGAACTACTAGAAATTTATGTGTAGCCTTTTCGTTATGAACGGTGTGCACAACAACAGACGTTTGACATGTTTCAGAATTTCTCGAAAAAAAATGATATTTACACGCGCATGCTGCATGGCAACGTTTTGTTTTTGAAAAATTAAATTTTTTATTAAGGCGGATTTTCACCTGTGAAAATAGCAACTCGTAGACTTTCGAATGTTTAAAACGCTTTGTGAAAAACTTCCGCCAGCAACCAAAAAAAATCGGCTGATCATACTTTATTTTGTCGTTGTTGGTGGAAAACTGCCTTTATATTTTGATACGCGCAGTTATCATAGCAACACATCACTGAAACAATTCAAATAAATTTTTGTTGACCACAACGCATTTGTATGAAATTGAAGTGTCACTTGTAAAAATCACTCGTTTGATTCAGCATTCGTACGAAACTCGTAAAAAATCCATAAAAGTGTTCTCAATAATCAACATGTTTGTGCGGTCATTGTGCCAGACCCCCGGTCTGCGTGCATTGCCATCGGTATCCGTCGACCAATTAAATATGATTCACAAATCCTCTGTCCTCTTGTACAAATTAAACAGCAACCATTTGAAAGCAATTGGAGAAGTGAAGTCGTTCAATTTCAGCGATATTCTTCAATTCTCTAGAACAATGGCGAAATTTACATCGCAATCCACACAGGCATCGCCGCCAAGCCAGCAGAAACAGTCAAAACAGAAGAATCAACAAACGCAATTGCAGCAAGCACAACAAGCACAAAATAAATTAACGTATCCGAAAGAGCAGAAAACTGATATCACTACCAGAACGGCAGCCGCTGATGACCTCGATATGAATGGCAAGAAACTCGGTTGGATCATTTCGGGTTCAGCGATTTGTTTGATTTCGGCTATATATGGAAAAATGTATATGCTGTTCGGAGCTGTGCCATTATTTTTGTATCACTCGAAGGATATTGATGTGATGTCGAAGACTTTTAACAGAGATGTCATGTATTTATTGAAATGCATTACCTGCAGCAATTTTCAACCTGCCTATATGACTTAAATATTTTTAGGTTTTTATGGCGTTATTCAAAGTGCTGGTTGCTTGCAAAACGAATCAAAAACGACGACCTCACGTTACCGAAAGTTTTTCAGCAAGCTGCTAAAAAGCATGCTGATAGGATGATGTTGCAGATGCACGATCAAAATTGGAAATATAAAGACGTAAATGAAAGAATTCCAACGATCCCGTAGATGAGGGCTTAACATGGGACGCTCTCATCAAAAACACTTCTTTTCACCTCATTTCTCATCTAAAACACTTAATTCCTCATCATTGTTCATTCTCATCAATGCCACTTCAATCCACAACAAAATCACTTTCCTTCACTTGATTCCTCATCCCAAACACTTCATTTCTCATCAAAAACACTTCATTGCACTTCATTCCTCATCCAAAACACTACATTTGACTTCAATCTTCATCAAAAACACTTCTTTTCGCTTCAATCCTCATCCAAAACACTTCATTCCTTATCCAAAACATTTTCTTTCACTTCAATCCTCATCGAAAACAGTTCCTTCCACAACATTCCTTATCCAAAACACTTCATTTCACTTCATTCCTCATCCAAAACACTTCATTTCTCTTCATTCCTCATACAAAACACTGCATTTGACTTCAATCTTCTTCAAAAACACTTCCTTTCACTTCATTCCTCATTTAAAATACTTTCTTTCACTTCAATTCTCATCGTAAACACTTAATTTCATTTCATGTCTCATCAAAACCACTTCAGTCCTCATCAGGAACACTTAATTTGACTTCATTCCTCTTCCAAAAAACACTTCCTTTCACTTCCATCCTCATCCAAAACACTTCATTCCATATCCAAAACATGTTCATTCACTTCAATCCTCATCGACAACAGTTCCTTCCACAACATTCCTCATCCAAAACACTTCATTTCTCTTCATTCTTCATCCAAAACACTGCATTTGACTTCAATCTTCATCAAAAACACTTCCTTTCACTTCATTCCTCATTTAAAATACTTTCTTTCACTTCAATTCTCATCGTACACACTTAATTTCATTTCATGTCTCATCAAAACCACTTC